>BRDA01001377.1:45536-89963 GCA_036984385.1 Crenuchus spilurus | reverse complement strand
ATAAAGCTGACTGAGAAAATGCCAAGAAAGCTGCATCTAAACAAGAGGTGCCTACTGTGAAGAATGTAAAATATAAACATATTCTGGTTTGTTTAACAGTTTTGTTAACTAAATAATTTAATGTATTTATTCATAGTTTGGATGACTTTAGTATTAATCTACAATGCAGAACATTTAAATCATGAAAAACCACTGAATAACAAGAAGGTGTGTCCAAACTTTTGACTGGTACTGTAAATAAGTTGAAAATATAATGTGACTTTGATTAAATGCTTTTAGAATAATTATTATTCAAATTGCTTTTTTGATGACAATTTTTACTTTCAAACCTAAAATAATTTTTTTTTTAATTGGCACAATTAATGTATTAGTATTTTCTGCTGACTCCTACACCACATTTGAACTTAACATGACACTGGCTTAATGGGCTTGACATTTTAGGACACACAAGTCACTTATGGTCAGTTTATTTATATGTTAAATTATGTTACATTTGTCACTAGTGACAGTCTTCTAACTGATTTTAGTGACAGTTTTGAGGATTTTTAATCTGCCATTCTCCAGTCTCTCCAGTGGATATGAGGCACATTGTTGGAGAAAAACAAAACAAAAACAACAACAACAACAACAACAACAAAAAAAAAACATCAACAGAGTTTGACTTTGACAGCACAGCAAAAACATTTTGGGAGTGGGGCGCATTTTGGACACACGTTGATATTGCTTGGGTTCCATTTCGAGCTTGCATCGTTGAAGCCTGCCTATTTTATGGCACAGACGTCCAGCGGACAGAATGAACACTATTATCATTGTTATCGTTATTGTTATCGTTATTATTATTATTATTTACAAAATGAGTTTGGCAAACCAATGATCTGATGCCTTAAAGCCATGTTTACCCCTAAAACACGTCTCAGGTCGACCTCAAGGGCTCCACTGACTTATAAAATAAAAATTCAATTTTCAACGTCATGGTTTGTTTTTCTTTTTTTTTCTCATTAGTATTGTACAAAAGCTATAGAGAAGAACAGTTCAGTCACAGATTCAGCTTGTTTTTGCAACGTCCATGCCCTCGCAGAGTCCTCTCCGTCTGAATGAGCTGCTTCGGAAGTCTTTCCCACAAAAGAGAGATTTTGGCAAAGTCACTCCTTGAGTCTGGTCTCTGAAAGGTCCACAGAGAGAGACAACGTCTCTTTTTTATTTCTGCATAGCTCTCTAGCAGCAGAATCTCAAATAGATGGGGGAGGAAAACCAAACAAACCCAAATGGATGAATCAGGTAATCCTGTCGATGGATCCGAATGGATTACTCGGTAATCGATTGCTCTGGCTTGGACTACACAAGGAGGGGATGACAGTGTGGAGCCTGGGACTCTGCTGGATCATGAAGCAGTGATTTCTTCAACTCTCACTTGAGTGTGTGTGTGTGTGTGTGTGTGTGTGTGTGTGAGAGAGAGAGAGAGAGTGTGTGTGTGTGTGTGTGTGTATGTGTGTGTGTGTGTGTGTGTGTGTAAAAAAGCATGACTATGTGTACATTGGAATGAGGCACCTCTCAGAGATTCCACTCATACTACACGTTCATTAGAGTCTTGGAGGGATGGTGTGAAAAGGAGATTGAGACAGAAAGAGAGAGAGAGGGAGTGAAAGAAAGATGCACAGAGCACGGAATGATATCAGAGGCTGCAGAACAGGGCTAGTAAGGCTGTGAGGGGTGAAGAAGAGTTGAATCACCATCATCATTCCACTGCCAGTCCATGAGTGCAGGAAACACAGTGTGGCAGAAACAGATAGAGTCAGTTCCTCTTGAGGAGGAGAGACATGGAAGGAGCAAAAGGTGGTTTGGTTGATGGTCCTCCAGCAAGTATGGTCCAGAGGGGATGGGCGGGGCTTACTGAAGGCTGGGTTTGGCCTCTCCAGGCTGAGTTGCAGCTGGAGAGATGGCTGCTTAGAAAGAAGGACCATGGAGGCTGGGGTGACCTTTCACAGCTGAGCTCTGAAGACCATCCATTTGAGCAAAACACACAAAGAAACCATACACACACCTTTCAACTCGCTTCAAATCTCTCATACACATACACACACATACACACACACACAGCAGGGTGCTGGACCCTATTGTTTGGTCTCCTGATCCCCCAGCACTGTTCAGTAGTGTGCAGAATTCCCACAATCCTTCACTTCTTCCCTTTGTTGATCTGGGCGTAGAGAGGGTCCTTCCCCTGGAGAGAAACATAAAGCCAGGTCACTTCAACATCAGTGATAACACAAGCACAGCCCTAATGTCTTTTAACATCAGCAAACCTCACAATGTCAGTGCACACTTAAAAATAATAAGGGTTTATTGAATTGATACCATAACAGAAGCATTATTGGTTCAGTAAATGGTTCTTTTCTCAGTTAGATGCAGTTCTTACAGACCAACAGCAGATGTCAGTGAAGCTCTATCAGACTGGCAGCACTATACTGGCGATGATGAGGTTGCTCCATCTGCCTCACCCTTTCTCAGCAACTCGACTAGAAGCAAAGCCACAGCTCAAGAAAATAAAAAGAACCAGCTACAAGTGTAACCGCTCCAGGCAGTAAAGCTGCTCCAGATCTCACTGGGATAGGCTACTACCATGTCTGCTGATTCATACCAATCCAGTCATTATTGTACCGAGAGCAGGACAGAAACGGTCCAGGAGGGAGATGTGTGTGGAAATCCCAGCGGACAGGTACAAAGAGAGAAAAAGGCTCAGAAATGTTGGCCCTGCCAAGCTGTTAGAAGTTCCTGCCTGGAGCCTGTCCAGGCCCACGGCCACAAATCAGCAATGACATCACTGAATGTTCCAGCTCACTACATTTATGAGTCACTTATATGCTAGCACTCTCACTGAGAAAGAAAAGGAAAAGGACAAATGAAAGATAGAGATGAGTGAGGACAGAAGAACTGCTCAGTCAAGCTGCCAGACCTGTACAGAAATCAATGTCTCTAAGAGTAATAGAAGGAAGGAACTGATAAAAAAAATGACAGGAGAAAAGATAGGGGAGGAGATCCGGAGAATCCTGTCTGCGAGCTAGAAGGGACCATTCCAGCCTTCACGGAGAACAGAGAACTTTGTAGCCTTGAACAGAGACATGAGGAAGACAGCTCAAAAAGGCTCACCCAGCTTCAGCCTCAGTCAGTCCACTTTATCCTGCAAAGCTGCCGGAGACGCTGCCTCTGAGCCAAGACATCAACCTCAGTCATCTGGCATTGAGTCATCATCTATACAGCTGCATGAACGATGTCTTCCAGAACAGTCTGGTACAAATGCGTAAAATATGCGACATCCCTCCTTCAGGCTCACTTGTCTATCAGAACTTATGAACACAGCACTTTTTGAAGTCCTTGGGGTTTTTCACACTAGAGCATTTTTCCAACCTGTGGCTGTGTCCCCTCAGAGCCTGGTACAATTAACCAAGTATGAATGAAGTAAAATGTTACTCCCTTTTTCATATCTCTTGGCTTACATGGCAGAATGTTTTTGCTAATAGAAAAGATGGTGTAACCCTCCCAACACGGCCATCCCTGTCTCTGTTCACGTGCTTCTGTTTACGTTTTGCAGTGTGCCATCTTGTCTGAACTAGCTCATTTATATTCACATCATCTCTCCATGTCCCTCATCATGTTGTCTTGTCTCATCATTGGCCACATGTCTTATCTCTCATCTCACAGCCCTGCTTGTTCATTCCTGATGATTATGTCTGCTATTTAGCTCCCTTGTGTTTCACAGCCCTTTGTCAGTCATTGTAATGGTCATATTTTTGTCCTGTTCTGTTTTTCATGTTTTTAATCCCCCTGCATCCATCTCCTCCAGCATCCCATTGTGACAGATGGCAGTTGACAATAGGCCTTTATTATCTACCATTTTCTTACAAAAATTAAGTGGTTTGGAAGAAATTCCACAAAAAAATCAAACTCAGTCAGTACTGGATGCTCAAGAAATTGAGACAAGTGTGAAAATGTCAAACCTTACAGCTGTCAGGTGGTTTAACACTTTCACTTTGGATAAGAAAACTCAATTAATTAAGTTAAAAACCTACTTTTGATATGAAGTCACAACGCAAACAAACACAATAAATGTAGCTGTCAGACAATACTTCAAAGCAATAGCTGACATCAGTGACAGCACTAGACAAAGGTTTTCCAAAAAAGTTATTGTTATAAAACTCTGACCATGTTGGCCCTTGCGGTCACTAACCCCATTGACACCAGAAGTGGAGACAGCTCCATCGAGCCATCAGTCCCACTGGGTGCAGTCCCAGTTTCTGCCCCCATAGCATTTTATATGCATAAACCCTGCTCCTCCCTAAGGTGCTGTCCTCTGTGCATGTCACAGTGGCTGTCCAGCTTTATTAAGCCTCAGACTGCAGTAATGAGGCTAGCAGATCAGTCTGCATGCAGACACTGCCACACAGCTCTGCTTCAGGTTCACTTTATTAAAGTTTTATACTCGCCTGGCCTTCTCTCTGGTGAACAAAGAGGCCACTTGGGTTTTAAGCTGCAAAGCGCCTTAATTCTTGAAGGCACACTTTAGTTGAGAACACAAAATTGTAATATGACCATATCCAGGGTTAGATAATGGAACAGTGTGGTTCAAACAGACTGAGGCATTGATGCCATTAAAAATACAGCAGTATATAGTTGGCATTCTAATATATCTGACCAGGCTCTACCAACAAATGCATTATTTCACAACTGTAACTGTTGTGAGGTTGGATAAAGCTTTTCAAAGTCTTTCTAAGTTTGAATCCTGACCATGCTGCTTGCCATCGGCAGTGAGGGCCCGAGAGAGCACAAATTGACCATGCTTTGTACAGGCAGGTAAGATGGCAAGCTCTTCCCAGCACTGTTAAGTAATGCCAGCTGGCTCAGGCGTCTGCCAGGCAATTCATCAGACGTGGGGATTCTGCGCTTTCCTCTGAGCGTTGGCTGCCCAGCGGTGATGTATCAGCAACAGTTCAAAAAGATGTGGCGCATGACTTCACATGCATCGGAGGAGGCCTTTGTGAGTCTGCATCCTCCTAGAGTCATTACAAGTGATGGGAAGAGTGAATGGACGGGTCGATTGGCTACTAAACACACTGGGGGAGAAAAATCCTATATTTTAAGTGTATTATTAATCATGTGAAAGGGGACAGTGTACGTACCAAGGACCAGTGTTAGCATGTTGACAAATATTCAGTAAGCTACAACGTAGTCCATCTTGACGACTCAGTGTTTTGTAGTAACTAAAAGAGCTACAATTTATCATGATTGATTATATCATTTTGTGAAGCTTGCTTAATGACAACAGTTCATATGATAGAATAGAATTGCGAGTAAAGCTGAAGGATTGTGTTATATCTTAATTTTCAAATCAAACCAGCTGTTTTTTGTAGCCTACATTATTAAAAATGGTGTCTTAAAGGGGACATACTATAACTCTTTTTAAACAAGTTAGAAAAGGTCTATGGGCTAAAACATGTTCATGAAGTTCTGCACAAAATCACTCTCACATAAAGGGATATCACCAGGTCTTCTTCCCACTTTGACTACTGTCACTTTTATGCAAATAAGCTGTTGCTTGCCACACCCCAACACCAGCGTTTAAGCTGTAGGTTTACCACACATGAAAATGACAGAACACAGAGGCACAATCCAGCCATATATGTTCAACCCTGAGCAAGAAGAAGAACCACCTATAGAAACACCTTCACGAATGCAGCAAGCACCCTTTCTCTCTCTCTCTTTCTCTCTCTCTCTCTCTCTCTCTCTCTCACACACACAGGCCTTCTTGCAGCCATGATTTATATTTTTGGCAGTCATGAATGCAGCCCATAATGCCAGATCTTCAAAATTTCTTTATTATGACGTTACAATATGAGAGCCATTCAAATGGCTCATAGAACATATGATTCATGACACCAAAACCTTTCAACTGAATCACAGAAAATGGATGGATGTTTTTTTTTTCATGCATGTACACAGTAAATATGTCAGTGTTAAATCAACACTATTAGAGTTAAATTAACACTGAGAGTGTTACATTTTGACACCCTCAGTGTTACTTTAACTCTAATAGTGTTGATTTAACACTGGCATATTTACTGTGTAGTGTTTATAGGAGCAGTAGAAACCCAAGTGGAAATACAAAATCAAGCAAAAAGTGAGTTTTGCATAATACGTCCCCTTTAAGGTTTTGAGTGAGGAAACAGTCTAAGACAGAGCTTATGAACTGTGTATAAAAATATGTTGGAACCAATCCAGGGCAAACAAACCTCTATGTCCTGTGACATCACAATCACAACTTCACACTCCGGCTCACTACATTCAGAGGTTAAACCTCAACCCAAAATAAAAGGACATTCTGGTGCTTTTGTTGGGAAAAAACAGGCCGAAACCTTAATTTTAGAAAATAATAGCAAATTAAATCACAGCTGCAATATCAGTACAAAATTGCAATTAAATACATTTCCCCCCCCCAAATCATTCAGCCCTAGAACCAAGCATGGATAACACAATTAAGTGCTCATTGCAATGTGCATGCCAGCTGTGGTAACCACACTGTAAACAATGCAAACTGGTTGAGTTATTCCTCGGTTATAAGAGTGTTTGAAATGCAAGTCTGGAATCACTGCTGGTTCCACAGAGATTAAGACTGTGCAAAGCAGTCGGCTGGCTTTTATTCACCTTACTCTCCTCCTGAGCAAAACACCATCACACATTAGCTACTAACAAGTCTGTTTTACCAATTTTAATATAATCAGTTGTCTCATAAATACAGGGTTGCCAAGTACCAAAAACTGCTCCAGCCGTATGTCTAACACAAAAAAAACACAAAAAAGTGTCTAATCACAGACATTTGTAGAAACTTACTTACTAACTTACTTAATCAGTAAGTCTTTGTCACACTCAGCCTTACCCCTAGCCCCACCTCAGTCACATGTTTTCTGTTTATGTTTTGCTTATGTGCCATCTGTCCATGTGTTCTGTCACTGTGTGTCTGTAGTGTCTACCCTCGTATCATCATGTCTCGTTAGTCCTCACACCTGTCTTGTATTATCACTCAGCCCTGTTTGTTCATCCCAGTTTGATTACATGTGCTATAGCTCCCACCTGTTTGCTTTGTTCTTTGTCAGTCATTAAATGTAAGACGTGAGTTAATGTGAAGGTCAGTGTATGTTTTATAGTCCATCCGTTTTCACCACAAAGTGTTTGTTTTCAGCCACAGTGTGTTTGTTTGTGTTTTCTATGAGTAAAACCATCACTTGGATCCCACTCCTGCATCCTGCCTCTTCCCCGCAAACCCGCTGTGCACGTTACAATCTTCTTGCAATCTTATTTGTCAGTCATTTTCTCTTCTATTGAGATGAAAAACCCCTGCATCCTGCTACCTCTGACGTTTTACCTGCAATTTCATTTATGAAAAACCTGGCAACCCTGTACAAACCTGACATTTTTGTTGCTGGTGACGGAGGTGACATGCAGAAACGTACCAGGTGTGCACATATACCATTTCAGAGACAGATTCACAGCCAAATTCTACTTTATTCACATTCAGTTAAAATTGGGTATGATGAACCCTGTGATAGTACCAAGCGTCTTAAGTTCAGTGGAATCTGAATTTTTTTCTTATTTTTTATTTTTTGTATTTTTTCCACATTTTCCCCTCCTAATGTAGTAGTAGCCAATTAACCCATCCCATCTGCTAGAGGCTCTCCCCATCACTTTGCAATGTGTCTGACTCTAGGAGGGTGAAGACAAGCACAAGCCTTCTCCGATGCGTGTGATGCAGCCACTGCCTATTTTCCAGCTACCACTGATACACAATCACCGGGAGCCAACGCACTCGGAGGAAAGCGCAGGTACCCAGCTCCAAATGGACCAATCAGTAGATGCCTGAGTCAGCGGACATTGTAGTGTGAAAATGATGGGGAGAGAGCACCATTTTTTGCTCTCTCGGGCCCCAGCTGTCGATGGCGAACAGCATTACTGGAACTCAAACTCGCGATCCGCTGGTCATAGTGTCAGCGTCTTTGCCCACTTGGGGCCCCTGGAATCTGAATTTCTGGGCAAAGTAACAGTCTACAGCTTTACTGAGTTCCTGCACACTGACGAAATTCACACTCTATAGCTTTACTTGAAATATGCATAAAAGTACAGCACAAGACAGATGTTTAGATGTGGAGTGTTTGTGATGTTCATGGATATGCCATGCCACAGTGCTGTTCTAAAACAATTCCACTCAACAGCTCTGATACTCACACACCTCGGGTAGCTTTAGGGGAATAAAGGAACACTCATTCACTCACACACAAAGCAAAAACAAGAGTCGAACTTCCACAAGAAATACAAACGGAATTTCCACAAAGCACATACCCATCATACGTAGCAGCAAACAAGGGCGGAAGGATGAAAGAGAGAAAAGACAGGAGAGATACAAAAAGGAAGAGAGGGAGTGAAAGAGAGAGAAAGAGGGAAGAACAGGGAAAGCCAATCAAATAAAAGAGAGAAAGAGTTAAAAGTGAGAGCACCAGGACACACGGCCACAATGCAGCGGATGTGTGTATGCGATGGTGGACGGAGGTGGACAGGTGAAGGCGTGCTGACGGACATCATGGTTGGAGCAGGCCACCAACACGCAGGAGGAGGAGAAAAGGACAGATACCTACCCCTGACCCGCTGCTATCTAGCTACCGACCTGAGGACTGTCCAGCTCAGAGCCAGCACACTCTGCCTGAGGCTCACTCACACTCGGAGACTGAGACTCAGCCGCCTGTAGAGAGAGAGAGAGAGAGAAAAACAGGTGGTGGAAGGGAAACAAGGAAAGAAGAGATTGGAGAAGAGCCAAGGAACAAAGACGAAGAATTTTGCATGACAGAGTTCACAAGGAATGTTGCAGAGCAGCAAAAGAGAAGGGTGAAGGTGATGGAGAAAAAAAAGTCATGGAGCAGAGTTGGCATGAAAAAAGGGATGTTACGAGAAAGGTCATGGACCAGTGCAAGTGGGACGGAGAAGAGGTGGAGTACAGAAAGGTGAAGGAAGAGTAAAACAGACATGGAGAAGAGGAGGATAGGAAGAGATGGTAGAAGTAGAAATTATACACAGGTGAAGGAACAGTGTAGGCAAGCAAGCAGAGAGGATTACAGCAGTGAGAAACCAACAGGCAGTCCATCTACCCATTCATTCATCTATCCATCCGTCCATCCGCCTGTAATCCACCCACGCTGTCATCTATTCACCCAAACCCTTCCACCCCTCTGTCTGTTAATGTACATGTGAAATCCCCCCTTTTCATTCAACACGTTATTATGTTCTGGGTTGCGTTATATAAGCACTTTAGAGCATTCTGAATTGATGCCCTCCTGGTGCTTTGCTCTTAACACCTCAACAGAGCGAGTGTGTGTGGGTGTGTTTTTGTCAGACGTGTGCGTCTCTGTGTGTGTGGCATCTAATGACATTTCACTGAGTGAAGCACGCTTTTACTTTACAGAATAATTTGAACAGAATAATTGAACTTTTTGTTCTGCTGAAAGATGAAAGAAAGGAAAAAAGGAGAGCGAGCAAGTAGGGGGTTCTCTGATGACTCAGATGTAGACAGAGTGTAAGAGTGTTTTTAAAACCATCCGTGCAGCTTAGAACTACCATTAAAAGACTTATTCCTGAATTAAAAGTCAGAGGTGATGAGGAAAGATACAACTGACCTTAAAGGAGAAGCGTTAAGCCCAGTTTTTTATTTCCTAATTCATCAGGCCTCATAATGCACACTCAGATAAGGGGGGTAATTCATATATGTGAAATATGAAAGGTACCTAAGTGTGATTAATAATGTCTTAATGGCTTTTCTGACACCTCCAAGGGCTAATTTAACACATTATTGGCCCCAAATGTTGGTCACCCATGGAAGAGGATGCATAAAAGGAATGAGCCAATCAGAACGGAGTGATTGCCTGGCCCCGTTTGGCTCATTTCCACTGCGATTCATCAACACGTCTCAATAAAGTGGAGGACACGTTTGGCACGAGGCTTATTTTTTCTCATAACCTCTGCGAGGAATCGAAGAGACGAGCTATATTAAAAGCTGGGAAGCTATAAAGCTTCACATGGTCAAGGGCAACTTACTGTACATTAGCTGTAAAGGTGCTTGTTGGGTTATGCTGAAGAATGGCCTTCAGAAATGTACTAAGAGTGACTGATGGGAACTGGACATAAATGTCCATGTTGGGTAATGCGGCCAATTTATAAATTATCTTAAAAAAGGAAAACCTGTCAATCTACACAGTACTGTGCAACATAAGGCTTGAACAGGCTACATGATAAGGCTTTGCATTAGCAGTAACTGTGCTGATGGCTCCATTAACTAAAGTTGAAAGTGAAAGTGACACATTAACCAATATGTTAAATAAACATTTAACCCATCTGTGCAGTGAAATACACATATAAATACACTAGTGACCTAGTGGGCAGTAAGCACCCCTATCCATTGTGCTCGGGAAGCAATTGGGGCTTGGCCAAAGACACGGACGAGTTCCATTGGTGGGATCAAAATGGCAAACTTACTGTGAATCTTTAATGATAATTATGGGCAGGTAATTGCTCAAGAAATATTATTGATTCATCGACTGGGCTACTACATTAGAAAGTCTGAAACTAATTAACTTCATAGCATGGGTAACCCTCTATAAATAAGCAATATACTAATCCAGGTGGATTTATTTCTGCTATCTAGATGTTATAAATACATTTGTAATGACAATAACGATACAAGCAAGAATGGTGAATATTGTCATTGCCTCAGCACATACACTGTCTGACTTTTCTGAAGGAATCTGGTCAAAAACTAAGATTGTATGCTGACTAATAACTCAAATCTTATTCAATCGCTTTAATGGGCAATAAAAACTCAATTTAACAACAGGTGGGCCAGTATGCGACACTTAGTTTACCAGCTGCAAAGCATGAGATATCCATTCTTTTCATGTTAGAACTTAGCCTAATGTGGGACATTTTGGCACTATGGGACATAGTATTGCATTGTGAAACTAAACTTTTGATCACATGGCATTGCAGGATGAACCTTCACCAAATGGCGCATTCAGCATTGTCCTACATTAGCCTACATTCAGGGCTTCAGCCACTTGAAGTGCTGGTATAACAGTCCCAGAAGCCCCTGCTGGATACTCACAGCATCCTCTTCCCCGCTCCGACTGGGACTGCCCTCCGCCTCTCCGAATGAGTCGTCAGTAGGGGGGTCACTGGCCTGGGATGAGGACTTGGAGGGGGAGCTCTGCCGAGGTGCCGGGGTGGGTGCTGTTTAGAATACATAGAACGGAAATACAGTTAATGTAACCAAACATATAAAACACGACTAAACTTTTACATGCAAACAGATGGTTTGTTCTAGCTAGTGCCATGGTAATAGCACACCAGAGTAAGCCAGAGCCAGGCTGATGGACAGTAATGGTTTAAGTGGAAGCGGATCACAACTCTTTAATTACATTAGCAGATTTACACTCTCTGAACTGTTGTTCATCCACCATAAAAGACTACAAACACATTTATGTACACACTAATGTGAGTTGAGCTGCGTTTTGGAAGAGGCAGTGAAATTTTAAATACTTTTAAAGGGAAAAGATGTAAATCAACTGTTAATTAGTGTAATCAATTCATTAACTTGAGAAATAAAACAAAAACATTTTGAGCTGAAGGCACTCCAGACATTTTTACACTCACAGAAGAGTTAACCCTCTGGAGTAGGACTGGGCGATATATGGAGTTTTTAAGAAATATCGATATATTTTTAAACGAGATATAAGATGAGACAATATCGTTTATATCGATATAGTTTATGTTGGTCGTAATTACACTTGTAGATCCTCCATTTTGCTTCTGCACAACTTCACACCACCCCTCCTCTCTCCCCCACTGCTTCACACGTGAGCCAGGCAGTGATCGCACAGAGACAAAAAGATGTGAAATAAGTGATCACAGAGCAGTTGTTAAGTAAAAAGAAAAACATTGGCTAAATTATTTGGACATGTTTTGGATTCAGAGTGTCGGATGAGCAGCAGAGTAATGTATTCAAGTCCAGACAAAAGGTTCGAGCACCACTATTTTTTTCCACCATTTACAACAACGTCATAAAGAGCCATATGAGGAGTGTGTGAAACTGCGTGATGCAGCCCAGACCGTGAAGCTTTACCAGCCTTAAGTCCCGAAACAAAACCACGTTACATAAGTCATACCTGTGATGTGCTTTTGCTTCACTGGACACTGACTTTTTAAAGAACAAGTCAGCCTTTAGCTATTTTTGTTCTGTATGTTTTCTGTTTACATTTTAATGCCACAGCTGTGATTCTTGTTATGGAGGAAAATAACATTATTTTATTTGAGGAGCAGTATTATTTACTATTTGCCAATAGTTTAGTTTATTTTGAGCAATTTCTCATGTACATCAATTGCTGAATGGTAATAAAAGTGTCTGTGCGACATTTGAGACATAGCTTTGACTCAGAAGTGATCTTATTACCTTATAGGTAGAAAAAATATTGCAATATATATTGTATAACAATATTCAGCTAAAAATATCCCGATATATATTTTTTAGGTCCATATCGCCCAGCCCTACTCTGGAGTCAGTGTTTCTGCTGGCGGGATATCAATAACACTTATATAACTGCAAGATTTATCCTACAAACAAAAATAAACATACCCCGGAAACCTTAAAGGGTCTACTTTTCAATATTGTCATATATTTTAGATTCTTGTGAGAGGAGCTTAAATACGCAGACACACGTTTTTCAGCATGAGTCATAGCGCAGCACATTTTCCCCTCCATTTGCCACTCATATAGTGACGACTTGGTAATCCCAGACATACAGTGTGAGGATTAGCAGCCCAGGAATGTTCAAAAACAAAGGTGCTGTCCTGAGTGCTCAACTGAGCAAAGACTTCTCAAACCTCACCTCACACTTATCCCATACAAATTCAATCTAGGACCCAGTAAATAAGTGAAAAATAGTGTCACCTTACATCTGGTTTGTTTTAGAAATAAACCCACATACCATCCATTTGTATCAACTGTAATGACCAGTGTACAGTGTGCAGTCTTGGCTAGAAATGTTAGTGTTTTTTTTTTCACAATATATCAGCACATCTGAAAACAAGTTTAGAGCAGATTTAATCAAAATATAGATTTATGACACTCTTACTGTTTTGACACTGTTGTTTCTTAAATTGTGCCGAACAAAAGTGTATGTAACAATTTTGGGAAAATATTTTAGTTTATCAGAAGGATGTCTGTTTTTTAACGTTTTACACGTCACCTCAGTGTTGAAACTCCTGTATCCAGGTGGCATTAAATGAACTACAAGATGAGTGAATTTCAGGAAGGTTGCAGAGATGTATGAACCCTTATGTGTGCGTCATGTGATTATATGATCACAGTTCATTTGTACCTGTAGCTGTAATTATAATCATTGTTTTATAAGCATTTATTATTGCTGAGTAATAAGCTGGTATTTCACCTTTCTTGTGGATTTTAGTTTCTTTTCCTTCACATAATGTTCATCCAGGTAGTGTATGGAGTGGAAGATCTTCCATCCAGAGCAAATTAATTATTAAGAGAGGGAGAGACCCTGAACACACCCTAACATCATGACGAAAATTTTCGTCGGTTTGGGAATGCTAGTGTTTTAAGTATCTTGTCAAAAACTTTAATATTTGTGAGTTTGGTGATTTTGGGACGTTTTTGGTGGCTCTGTGCATTAAAAGACAAAAATTCAAAAGTTTATTTTAAATTAAGTTGGTGCAACATACTTGGATTTAAAAGTATTGAAAAAGTATATGACAATATATTACTGTGCAACAAATCTCAAAACCATTATGAGGGGCATCGAGTGGCTCAGTGGACCATGTCACTTTGGTAATGTCACTTTGATGTGAGGATCGCGAGTTTGAATCTGGGTGGGTAAGATGGCATTCTCTCCACAGCACTACTAAGTAATGTTGGCTGGCTCAGGTGTCTGCCAGGCGACCCATCAGAACCTTGTGCTTTCCTCTGATCACGTTGGCTGCCCGATGGCGATATGTCAGCAGAAGTTTGAAAAGAGGCAGAGCTTGATTTCACAAGGAATCCGAGGAGGCCTGAGTGAGTCTGCACCCTCATAGAGTCAGAGACATTCCAAGTAAAATGGGGAGAGGCAACGAGCAGGCTACCAAATCGCATTCTGAGAAAATCAGATAATTTGTATTTGAGATTACCTAACAACACCACGGTAAAGTACAGGTAGAGTTAATGTCCAGTTTAGAAAGTGGCACAACACCAGCAGAAAATTACTTAAAAACAAAATCAATCAAGTGAGTAGATGCTTGGCTACTATGCTAAAATATATCCAATTTATTTATTTTACTGCATATTTCATCTTCTACAAATAAGTGATACATTTCTCTGTAATGGTAATCCAGGTGGATGATAAATATGGGTGTATTGGTATCATCATCAGTGTGCTAATATCTACTTGGAAAAATATTGGATTAATAAAATAGTTTAAATTTGACTGATAAATGGAATCTCTTAGCAGGGCCAACTCCATCAAATAAACAATCTAACCAGTAGTTTAACACACCAGAGCCACCAATTTTCAAAATGCTTGTGAGGGGAAAAAAGCTATGGTTTAATCACACCTTAAATATAATTTATGCATCTGGGAAAAAATCCTACATAGGGCTCCCAAAAGAGCCTCCTAGAAATGGGAAACCACATTTTTAGACAACAGTAGATGATACAGAGTCAGAAATCACATAAGCAAGGCTATTTGAGGCTACTCAACAAGGTTTGAAACAAGTATGTGATGATACCACTGCAAAACTAAAAGAGCAGCAAATCAGTTTGGCTGCTGCAGTACTGTTGGTAAATAAGGCTAAGGGGATAATTGTTTAAATGTTACAGTTGCCAAACTGTTGCGGTAAATAATTGTATTCAAAGCAGAGGTTACGCAAAGAGTGTTTTTGTTCAAACAACAGTAATTGTTAAGAGTTTAACCTGAACACCCACATGTTCTTTCCAGTCTGGACTCATCCCAAAGGCTTGTAGTGTAGTGATGGGTCTTAGCAATGCTTTAACCTGAACACCCTGCAAAAGCAAGCACCCCAAAAGGCCTGGAGGTTCACGCTCCCTCATTTTCACTTCATAAATGAGTCTGACCCTCACACAGTGTGTGTTTGTGTCGCTGGTGCAACAGTGTAGCGCTCCTCCACAGCAGTAATTAGCACAACAGGACTGTGAGGATCCAAAACAGGCTGAACACACAATGCATGGCTCTCCAGAGGCTGGTGATAATTACCCTACTCTGCAGCAGCATACAGCTGGGAATGGCCCTCTCTCTCTCTCTCTCTCTCTCTCTCTCTCTCTCTCTCTCTCTCTCTCTGTCTCTCGCTCCCTCTTTACTGCATTATTAATTGTCATTTTCATGCTGACTAAAGACAACGCCCCGTGAGCAGCAGCATCAAAGGCCACCTCTCAACCTTTCAGTGGGAGAAAGAAAAGAAAAGACACATCTCAGATTGCGAGGCATGGGAAAATGAAAGTGTGGTGGAAGTTACAAGCTAATTTGGGATGTCGAGGAGGGATAAAGTTTGTCAGGGCATCCAAGATTATGTCAGCACTCCTAAGAGCGAGGATGAGTAGAGTGGCTAATCTCTCTGTTTGACTGGGAGAGTGCATTAATATTAATAAGACAGTATACAGTGAATGGAACGAAATGGAAATGTACAATATCTCTTGCGTATTTTCTCTGTGTGAACAGAAAAGGGGCAAAATCTGCAAAGTACATGTACACTGATCAGCTATAACATCATAACTACACTCATTGTCCATTTTATGAGCTCCAGTTTAACAGTACTAGTACAAGTACAGAGTGTAGTCCATCTGTTTCTCTGTATACTCCACCACAGGACCACCAATGACCAATACCAATGACCAGGTATTAAGTGGATGGTGAATCATTCTTAGTACTGCAGTGACACTGATGTGGTGGTGGTGTGTTAATCTGTGTTGTTGGTTTGAGTGGAGTCCATCAATCAAAAATCCAGGCAACAGCATCCTTATGTTAATCAATTATCTTGTCTCCAAAAGAACAACAGAACAATATCAATTATGCACGATACATTAAAAATATAAATTTCATGCATATATGGACATGTCTGTTTTTGTGCATCATTTGCATACATGTGCTAACTGCCCTGTAAGCTTAGTAGCTTTTTAAGTCAGTTGTTTTGTTTCATCAGGCTATTTTCTGGAATTTAAAGTAGTATTAGCTGTTTTAATTAAAACGTACTTGACTGAGACTTGTTCAGAGCAGATGACACGCAATCTTTCAAATGCCACTGTGATTGAGTACCTTTGCACTCTGGTACAGATTAGTTTGGGTTTTATAAAGTTTGGGAAACCAAACACAGGTTGGAATGACACAGCAGTGTTGACTGACCAACAGCATCCTACTCACGTGAGTTGGTGGAGGGCGTGGTGGAAGTGACGGGTGTCAGGTTCATCTGGGAAATGTCAAAGTCGTCGCAGTCGTCGTTGTCCTGTGCCATGCCCACTCGGCTGAAGTAGCTGGTGAAGGCGTCTGTGGTGCAGGTCAGACTGGGCTGCTCACTCTTGCGTGTTGGCACAGCCGGTGGCTTGGCCATCTGGAAGTCCTTGAACATCTCTTTGCTCATCTTAGCCTGCCGGGGCAGTGAACGCTCCCCATGCTGCGGGCTAGAGGCAGTGGAGGTTGACGGCCCTGGCCCTGCCCCCGCTACAGCTCCAGCCATGCCTACCACCGGTGTCTCACAGGAGGCCGCCGCCGCCGCCGCTGCTACCTGCATGGGTGTCAGTGTCTGGAACATTGCAGCTGGGAGTGGCCCAACTGTCTGGGCGGGCATGAAGGCAGCGGGTGAGAAGTGGGCTCCAGCCATGGCCGCCCACTGCTGCTGTGTTGCTGGGAACAGGTTGGCCTGACCCCAGATCAGAGGCTGACCACCGGGTAGGACCTGAGCCACGGGCACCGGCGACTGAACCCCAAACGCCAGCGGCGCCTGAGCTGCAAATTGCTGCTGGGCCCAGGCTGGGGGCACTGCTCCCATTGTCACGTAACCTGGAGAGGAGATAGAACAGACATTCTTTAGCTATAAATTTGTATGAATTATCCTTGATGGCATGCCTTATTCTCTTTTAGCTATGTATTAGTACAGCTCATCTTAAATATTACTACTATTGTTATATGTACAATGTTACTGTTCTCTACATTTTTATAAACATTAATTTACTGGCATCAGCCAAAATCTACAGGAAAAAACATCAGCAAAAGTCCAGAATTCACATATTGGTGCATTGGTGCAACCAGAAACATCACTAGTAATTACACAATGAAAATTAGGTGCACAATAACATGACAATAATGACAGGCTACAAAGGGTTAACATCAGTAAACAAAGAGCAGCTCAAAGATCAAGGCTAACAAATCTTTATGGATCTCCAACTCAAGGCCATGCATAAAGAGGCAGGCCATTATGTATGGACCCATTACCCTATCAGCTTTAAACACTGCCATTCAGCTAAAGAGGCTTGGGAGTGAGGCTGTGGACCTCTTGATGTGTAGAGGAAGATGACCCAATTCTCCTCAGTGAAAAGGTCTTCACGGCTCAGATGAACTGCAGTAATTACCTCTCACAATGGGCTCGGCCTTAATGAACAGGAGCTCTCTTTAGAGGAGGCCATTATAAAAAACCTGACTCATATCATGCAAACCCTTATTTCATTACACATCTCCTTCTTCCTCCCAAATGAGCAGCGCAGATTTCAAAACCTGAATGCTATCTCATCCATGCGGCAAACCTCAAGCAGTGCTAGAAGGAGACGGGATATTTTAGATGATGAGACTGGATGGAATTAAGCATGTGCTGTGGTTGTAGACATAAAGGTACAAAAGCTCAATAACATCTACAATATAAAGTAGGACTGGATCATATTTAAGATCATTTATCAAAGGCATGACCTTCGAAAAAGGCATGCAAAATCTGCAGTCCAATTTTAGGTACACCAGTGTAATCACAGTACAGCCATTAGGAATAACAATAATAATATGAAAATGCTCCTAAACGCATTAAAACTCAGTTTAAACAAAAGCGCAAATAAAAATAAGGTGAGAATCAAACCCAAATATTCTCAAATCCACTGACAAATTGTATTAATCGTTATCAATCGTTATCAATATCAATCGTTAGTGGACAGTAAATCCGCAGACCTTGAAGACCCCCCGGTTCAGTTCCCCGATTGGGAGAAAGCAAACCTTTAGGGGTAGCCGTGATCTCATAGTTAGGGATCTGGTCTTGTGACCGGAAGGCTCGATCCCCAGGATGGTCATGACAGAAGTGCCCTTGAGCAAGACACCTAACTCAACTCAACTTTATTTATATAGCACTTTAAAAGCTACATGAGCTGAACCAAAGTGCTACACAGGGGAAACAGAACCAAAATCTAAAAATCTATCAAAAACAAAACAAGGGAAAAAAACACAAAGTTAAAAAAAGAAGAAAAAAGCTACACACCAATAAAAGTAATAGAAATAGAAAAACCCATAAAAACATTTTTTTAAATGTCTCACATTGGGTTAAAAGTCAAGGCATAACAATGGGTTTTAAAACGAGCTTTAAAAATGGACAGTGATGAGGCCTAACAACCAACTGCTCCCCAGGTGCCATGGATAGGGCTGCCCACCGCTTTGGGCACAAGTTCTCACAGCTGAGTGTGTTCACTAGTTTCACTGCATGGATTCATTAAATGCGGAGGTCAAATTCTGTTGCGTGCAAAAAGTTGAATCTACATCTAAAATAGAAGACATTTGTTGTTTTTATGATGGCAGACAGATCATTGACGTCATATGTCAGTTCAGTGCATTGGGCACATTCAACAATACCACTAGATGTCTTCCGGGTCCAACTGAATAGATGACAAAACGAACTAGAATTGGACAGGGTACAGGATTGCCTAGTATGAGGAGTATTAAAGTCCTGGAGGAAGAAGACGTGGCGATTTCCTGCACAAACTTTACTTTCACTTTCACAAGACATTTGGGGCTAGTGTTAAAACATTCCCTCGCCCTGGTCAACTCTATTCTTAATCTTTAAGAAAATAATTTAACAAAAATAAAAATCAAATGAAATTTAAAATCATTCGTCGAAGGAAATCTAAGGCTTGTGAGTTTAGATAAAAGTAATGCGCTCTAGATCGAAGGTACTAGCTCATAAAGCCTTGAGGAGTATATTTAATGTACGTATATGGCACAGATGCAACTTGAGAGGGATTTTTTATATATAGAAAGCTGCTCTGTAGCAGGATGGTGAGATCAGAGAACGCCACAGGAAGCAAAACCACATGACGCTGCACAGGGAGTAAAGAGAGGCTTCATACTGAGAACTGCTGTACCCACATCAACAGCAACAAAAGCACAATAGCCTGATAACAAACAAGCGTCTCCAAATGCAGTGGATTTGTAAAGCACACAGGAACAATGTGCTTCTGATGAGCTATTCTTATCTCCATACCATGTTTAGAGAGGACCAAAGAGGAAAAACAAACCCCTTTGATAACACATCACTTCCTGTTAGATCCCAAGTTTTCCCTTCTGAGGAAAAAAAAGCAAAAACAAACTTGCTAACTTCACTAGTGACATGATGCTTTGCACCAGTGGCGTAAACCAAAAATTTAATTAAACTTCTCTAAGCTTGTTTGCTTATTACCGGCATCTTATTCCACAACAATAAACACAGAAAAGTGTGTAAAATTAATCCGCAGCTAGGTGGGTGCACGTAGTCGTGGTTAAAGAGGATGAAAATGATTCACTCCTCAGTCAAATGAAGCCGCAGCGACGCAGCTGCCATGACTGGGAGTGTATGAAATGTAATCTTGTTATCTGAAATGAACCGAAAGAGCCTGTGAAGAGGCGAGGGCAGGTAGGTTCTGGGTTGGGCCTGGCAAGCTACAAGTTTTCAGAATTCCTCCGAGTTTCCAGAGAGCGACAGAATTGAGGCCAGATGGGCAGGGTGATGGGCTATGCGGTTCCAGACGTATCAATGATATACTGTTTAGTGTTTCAGAACAAGTCAATCTGGCTGCTGCAGCTGTCTCCAACATGTCGACTAAATTGAGTTACAGGCAATGCGGAGAAAATGTGCCGTCTCTAGTACTAGCGCTAGCAATTAGTGCATCTCTGCTATAACACTCGCTCCGGGTTGAGTTTTCCAAAAGCAACACTACACAAAGAGAATTGTAACATCACTTCTCAGTGGAATCAGGGTGCTCCTTAAAAAAATCTCAACAGTCATTCCCTTTCATGTTTGACATCAGAGCCCCAGATCTTTGTCTTTATATTGTAAGCCTCGTGATTCTCATCCCAGTGGATTTGTCGCGTGGTGAAACACTTTTTGTTTTAGAAACTGGGAGGTGTGTATGCATTGGCCCAAAATGAGGGCAGCCTCAATTACTCAATAAACCCTGATTACTTGTTTAAAAACCTTATGGATTAAAATTTAAAGCAATTAAGTCATAATGTTCAGTTTGTATGCTTGTTAATGCATGTTACACATCCTTTTACAGTAAGAAACACAGCATGGTGGACACAATTTATAATTTTTTTTGGACACGTACTGTATATGTTGATATATGTAAGGACTTCTTTAATTTTTGCTGGTGAATAGTTTAGAAAAATTAACAAAATGGTTTAATATTATTGTCGTTTTCACAGACATTTTGGACTTCCTAATCAGGGATTGATCCAACCTTGCTGTGGCTCTGCCTATTCAAGCAAAGCACACTTTCAGTTTACTCTGTGGACTCATTAGCACAAACATATACTGTATACAGTGGAACCTTGACTTACAAGTGGAACTTTTACGAGTGGACTTACGAGTGGAACTTTTCCAAGATACGAGCCATCAGTCTGTAGATTTTTTGCTTTATGATGCGAGCCGAGATCTGATATAGGAGTGAGTGAGCTTACGCCATCTGCCACTGAGTCACTAGTGAGCATGAGTGAGTACTAAAATCAGTGCTGAGAAGAAGAGGTTGTGCAATGGTGCTGTTATGACACATCCCTCACTCATTTTCAAAACATTTTTAAAGGGATGAAGAAAACCTCCTTGGACAGCATTTTATTGAAATGCCCCGCAAGTGAAAGTGACAAAAGTGTGGTAAAAAAGGTAAAAGTCAGTGAAGAAGAAAATCTGACCTTCAAGGTAAATTCACGTAATAAAACCAGTTTATTTATTTACATTCTCGTTTATTATGTATCATAATTTTTATACATTATTTGTTATTTATAAAGTACATTTTTCTTATTTAAAAATGTAACAAAAAACCATGGTGTGGTTTTTGGGGAGCTGTAACGGATTAATAGAATTTCTATTCATTTTAATGGGGAATTTTAATTTGATATACGAGCAAATTGAGTTACGAGCTCAGTCACAGAACAAATTAAACTTGTAAGTCAAGGTTCCACTGTCCACGATTCTTGACTTTGAGGTTCTGGTTCTCTGATGTTTTCACCACTGTCAGTATTGTAGATTATATGTGTTGGATTAGTCCTAACAAATGCAACCTGCTTCTCTACCAGAAGCTTAACACATATTTTGTGCAAGGCATCATGGTTCGTAGGATGTGTGCTCTAACATTAATGTTATAGCACTTATTTCACTAATGTTGAACAAGATGAGCTTTTTCTTGTACAAAGACATATCTAGTTGAAAAATGCTTGCATGTGTCTCCTATTCTAGTGTATAGAGTGTTTATTGAGGCTGTTTATGGGCTAAAACCTCCTATTCTAGTGTATTCACACTATTCTTATGTCCCATGATGCATAAAATACATGTGTTAAGGTCCAGTGGAGAGTAAACAACTGTATTAAAGCCTATATACCTAATGTTAGCAACTTGTCAGAGACACCAACACTGAACTAAAAAGCAGTGACACTATCGTATCTCACCCTTCTACCACAGAAAACTTAAGTATCTGGAGCAGCAGCATTTGAGGGGTCTTTCAGAGCCATGAAATTACTAGAAAAAAAATAAAAGTATGTGTTGTTAAGGAAAAATCTGGGTGACCCCAAAGTTTTGAGTGGTAGAGTATATACATACTGTTAAAAAGTCTCTGCCAAAGTGTAATGCAGTATAGTATAGTGTCAAAGACTATACACTCAAACAAAGGACACACACACACACACACACACACACACAAACACACTGGACTGAGGCTATAGTGGGTAGTTAATTCAGTCCCCTTTGTAAAGCATTTGTCATGCAGCTCCGTATACAGGGCAGTAATGAGAGCATTCGTATTCTACAGCAGGAGCACAGAATGCTTCATTTAGCCTGAGCTAGTCAGACACAGGGTCTAATATATGCCACTCGCTCTGTCTATTTGTCTTTCTCTCATACACACAAATGCACATACAGTTTAAACTGACCTGAGGGCACAGAGGCAGGGTTGAATGGGGTGAACAGTTCTGAGGGTGGTTGGTGGGCCAGTGTTGGGTCCAGAGTGTTAGCTGGAGAGGCTGGAGTCTGAGGAGAAACATAGATATACAGTACCGGTATTTCAATACATGTCACCCACGTGCTTTTGATCCTAATCTCTCTCCATCATATCTGTCTGCGATGGTCAATTACCACACATTCCCTAAACTTACTGATCAATAGAAAGTCAAAAGGTATTTGAGTAGTAATATGCAGGATATCCCGTTTGTGTTTGTACCCAAATGATAGTGAATAACGTACTAATGAAGTTCATCCATTTTCCAAACTGTTCGTGTTGTGTCTTCTGTATTGGGTTTGGTATGCAGTACATTCACACCCTGAACACTTCCTCCTGTACATTATGCACAAATCGTTGCACAAATCTCAAGGTGAAATAATCAACGTCCCGTGTTGTGTCCATGAGGATAACGGAGGTCTCACTGCAGCGGCAGGCAACTGATGGAGATGCCTGGACAGGCGCCGGCTTCTACTCCTACACCCGTGGATATTATTTGTCAGAAATGAACACCCGTCTACCTGCACTGTAATCGTACATGTCAGTCTTTTTCACACAGACTGGGGTAATTTAATCAAAATTCTGTCATATCTTCATGAGTATTAATATTATTCATGGGCATTTGGGTAAAGAAGCAAACGGGACACCCTGCACAACCAACAAAGTGGTAAACAACTTGCTGGCATTGTTAGTGTACTGCCAAGTCAACATTAAAGACACAGATTCAATCTAGCATTTCTCCAGTAAATAAAACTTCATATAAAGCACATAAGGACAGCTTTGTTAAGACATTTTCTCATGGCTGTCTCCATGAATCTAAATTATATTTCAAATGCTTATCATGCAATTTCCATGTGTGGAGTTGCATTAAAATGATTTTCCATGATAATCAACTGTACATTACAAATGCAGCAGACAGAGACTGTGTAGTATTGTACAATATTCCTTAATATTGTGTGTTTAGGTGTGTGTGTATCTGTACTCACTGAAGGAGAGGTGATATCAGGAGGAGTAGACATGTCTCCAAAAAGCTCTAACTGGTTAATATTCTGTATTAAAGAGAGGGGGAAGAAAAGACAATGAAAGCACTGATCTGCTCGTGTACACTCTCTTGAATCAGCTATTTCACCCACATGACTGGCACCTACCTCTGGGTGCACAGCTGGCATAAGCAGGCATGGCTACCCAGTGCAATCTATGGCTGGATGATATGAATGCTAATGGAGTGTTAGGTGAATGATGATGATGAAGGGAGTGAAGACTTCATATACCCACCATGTACAGACACCAGGAACTAGACTCTCTGGAATGTGGCAATTTTTCGGGCAAAAATGTAGCTACATATTCCCACTCAACTGACCGGTGCACAATTGATAGAATTGGTTACTGTGTATAAAAATTTCATTCAAACTGTATTTGGCACAATTTAGAGCATGTAATTACATTAATTTGTTCTACATGTGTGAATGGTTAAGACAGATCAAGTTGTTTGTCATGTAAACAAGCTGAGACTATTGTTTTGAACCTGCTTCATTTTTAAAAGCTACAGTAATACAGTCTAGCAGTGTAGCTTATTAAAATGAAGTTCAATGTTATTGAGAACTTATGGCCTAATTCAGAAAAAGTCATTTAATTTTAAGGGTAATGATGTGGATATGAGAAGGAATTGTAGTGAATATATCCAAATGAACAATAATTGTTTTTGTTATCGTGCACATTTGTAATTATATGGCAGTTAATTAATTAATTGTAATTATACGCCAGTGTTTTGGCTGCTGTAGAAGAAAATCTGCCTGAGGAAGATTCACGAGTTCTGACTGCTAACCCAGCAAATGTATAACCTTTTCGCAACATTGCATCAACACTGTCAATGTTGTCACAATGGTATTATGTTTGCTGGTAATTCTGCTGTTTCATATGTGCTAGCAGTTTTAAATGCTGAACAACTGTGTCAGACTTCAGCATCCATATTTACCTGTTCAAGTGATGTGCCTCATGTTTAAGGTGTTACCCTTTTCTTCTTTCTAGCCTCTGAACAGGCTCAGCTTGTCTTCATTGTTAAAATACTTGCTGTTTATTGAAGTGTTAATGCTGTTTAACTGTTGCTGCTGTTTTCAGACCATTCTGTTGAGCTTATGTCGAAATTTGTGCTCGAATGAGGTTATTATGATGATGATCCGGTGTACCCCCAAAATCTCCCGTACAGTACCAGTGAAAAGTTTGGGCACACTTTCTGGACATTTTGCATGATTTAAAAATGTTCTGCATTGTAGATTAATACTAAAGTCATCCAAACTATGAATAAACACATCTGTAATTATTTAGTAAACAAAACAGTGTTAAACAAACCAGAATATGTTCTTGCTTAGATGTAGCTTTCTTGGCATTTTCTCAGTCAGCTTTATGAGGTAGTCACCTGGAATGGCTTTCAGTTAACAGCTGTGTCTTGTGAAGAGTTCATGACTTGCATTTCTTGCCTCTTAATGTGTTTGAGGCATCAGTTGTGTGTCTACATGGAAGAATCTTTGAAGAAAACATATTTTGGTTTGTTTAACACTTTTAAGTTTACTACATGATTCCTTATGGGTTCCTTCATAGTCTGGATAAACAACACATTTATGGGTAGAGCATAGGAAGGAATGTTTGAATATGTCTCAAACAAATAAAACTGAGCACTTCATTTGAGCCCTGCTGAATGGCGACCTCATGGCTAAAATATGAGCTGCAAGATTAACTTACATAAAGTTCCTTAGGTGCTGTGCAGCCTGAAATAATGATTTGTTGGACAAAAAAACTATACATGCCTACTTTTTTTTGTATTCAGCAGTAAATATTTACTGCGTTATTATATTACTAAACATTAAAACACATTTAATTTGCCATCAACATTTTGCATTTATTAAGATTAAGATCAACCAATTTAGCCAATGTGATTTTTCACACAACGGAATTTGACCTCCGCATTTAACCCATTTGTGCAGTGAAACACACACACACACACTAGTGAACACACTAGTCTGTGAGAATTTGTGCCCAAAGCGGTGGGCAGCCCTTATCCACCAGCACCCAGGGAGCAGTTAGGGGGTTAGGTGCCTTGTTCAAGGGCACTTCAGTCATGTCTGGGGATCGAACCAGCAACCTTCTGGTCACAAGACCAGATCCTTACCACTAGGCCATGGCTACATTTATTTAATGTAGCTACTGAATAACAGCTGTAAAATTTGGGCACAAAGAAGCAAACAGAAAATCCAAACAAAATTGAGTTAACTGTTAAGATGCTAACAGGTCACAGCACTTTTACCTGCTGTATGTCGGCAAAGAGGCATTTTGCAGTTGTAATATGTCCTGTGTCTTATAGCGAAGAAGTCATTTCTGGGCTTTAGTTCAGTTTCATTGTTCCAGCCTCCTGCCTCAGTGCCACAGGGACAGCAGACTTACTGTCTATATTTAGTCATAAAAGACTTAAGTTCTTTCAACACATGGCCAGTGATTTGCATGAAATCACATTAGGGGATAATTTCCCAGTATATGGATGCCCTTAGAATATTTCTCTTATTCAGGATCATCCCGGAGCATTTATAGTCCATGCAGCTTCGAGCACGGCTGTCAGAAAATGGAATAAAGAGCAAGAGGACGAATGGATATTCGACCTCACAGGCATGTGAGCACACACACACACTCACACACACTCCTTCTGATGTGTTTGACCTTTTGCGCTCACTCTAGAGGCCCCGGGAGGCCACATGGGGAAAATGGCACAGAGACATTTATTTCCTTTTCTTTTATGAGCCGGTCAGTTGGCATGGAAATGTGCCAAGCAAAATTTCAAAGGAAAGGGGCAGGGATCAAGGACCAAGGGTCAACTGGCTGACTGAGGAAATAGAAAGGGCTTGTTGAAGTTTGCGCTTGACTTCCAGGTCATTGGGAGGGCACTGGAGTAAAGGACTGACATACATGGATGGTTGTAGTATGTAGTATGACATTTACTCTGAGCTCCAGTTCAGGTACACAACACTGTCTTATGGGTACATGTTCATATGGGAACATCAACCCATTTGGAAGTCAAGGCATGACAGCAGAAAGTTTACTCCACACATTTCTGTTACCTCTCTGTACACCTTACCTTAGGGACCCGCACTAGTTCAGCATCTAGGTCCATGAGACTGGCCTGCCCATTATGTCCATTCTGTAACAGTAGTATGGTGTTAGATGGAACATGAGATGGGATGGACACACACAAGGCCCTGGGCGATAAAATGTTAGCAATAATTCAATCAAAAGCAATCTTAATATAACAGTATATTATCTACAGTGATGTTTTTGGAGTAAATGCTACAATCACAGGAGAAGAAAAAAGCATATTCCAGTTTAATGTAAACTCTTGTAATTAGATTAAAACCCAGATAGCAGAGATCTTTGGGCCTCATTTGGGCCACTTTTGGCACTTACAGCTCAGTTATGGCACTGCCAAGTGTTCTGTTTCCCAAATGTGGGCCCCATATCATGAGCTTGACTTGGGTTAATGCCCCTGAAATCTGGCCCATATATGCTGTCATTCAAGGCCAAAAAAGCTGCAGATGTTGTCATTCATTTATTGCTATCTGGGAAGTAAATTAAAGAAAAAATTTAATCAAATTTTTGACCATATCGCCCAGTCCACACACACACAAACACACTCCGGAGAAGGTGAGCATTTAGAATGGGGATGGATGAGGTTTGGAAAGGTGCCATCCAGGTGGGACAAGTGGATCTTTTTTACGGAACAAGTTGAGGTCATTGCTCAGGTTCAGTATCCTCCACCTCACCCTCTTATTCATGGTCTCTGCACACCCTGCCCTCGCTGCTCTGAATGCAACAGGCACATTCAAATAGCTACAAATAATGCTGTGCTCATCTTCATTCTCTCCTAACCCCAACCCCAGGCTCTGGGGCGCAGTAACTGACGCGGGGAAAAAGCAAACAGAAAGGCCATCTTTCAGCAGACTGCCAGCGGGGCTTTAATGAGAAAATAATGTGCTCGTACGGGGCTCCCTTGAGAGAGAAAGAGAGAGAGAGCTGGGAGAGAGCAGGAGACCATGAACGACATCTGCTATCATCTCACATCCTGCACCTCTGCAAAATACTCAGGAGAGTGGAGAGATGGAGGAGAAAAAAAGAGAGAACGATTGGGCTGGAAGGTAGATGGGACATAAATCTAGTTCATTCATAACACCAGAACTGACAATGAGAACAGACACATAAAACATGCGCATGCAATCATGCAACCAAATCAAAGCCAACACCTTCTAAAATAAAGGTCTGCTTCATGGTTTGATTTCTTTAAAATAAAGGTTTGGTTCTTGACTTGAATTTTTAAAAATAAAGGTTTGGTTCTTGACTTGAATTTTAAAAGTAAAAGTTTGGTTCTTGACCTGTGTTCTTAAAAATAAATGTTTGGTTTTTGACTTGTGTTCTTAAAATTTAACTTTTATTCTTGGTTTGATTTCTTAACAAAAAAATTCTTGTTTTGTGTTGTTAACAATAAAAAAATCCCAAATAGCTATTTGGACCCACAGTTCTATTAAACACCCTTTAATCTGAATTTGCATATCTCATTAACAACAAAAGGTTCTTAAAAATTTTGTTCGGATTCTTCCATGGCAGCACACCTAAGAGCTGCTTTTTGGCATCTTTCTTTTTAAGTGTGTAAAAGAAAGTAGTCTAGTAGATCAGTAATCAGGAGCTGGACTGGCAGGTTTATTCCAGAGCATGTTCAGCCCACAGGCCTCTCTGTTAGCGCTTAGCGTTTACTGTTTAGCATGGAAGGACAGAGGGAGAGAGGCAGGTAGAGGAAGCTAATTAAAAGGAGTCCTTGGAGAGAGATAAGAGTCGGCTGTAGTGAAAAAGCAATGGAAACCAGCCTGCTGCCATCAACTGCCATTTCACTTCTGCTAGTGCTGAAAAAAATGGACAGAAGCTTAAGGGAGATAAAAAGACGGATGAGTATGAGAGAAAGCCACAGTGAAAGAAAAGAAAAAGGTAGAGAGAGATGGAGTGGAGACAGAGTGAAAGAGAGAAGAGGAGGGAAAGAACAACAAAAAGAAGGAGAGAAGGTGAGAGATGGCGAAAAAAACAGTGGCAAAGAGAGGAAAAGAAAAAGAAAGTGTTGACGAGACAAAGATAGGAATAGAAAGGAAAAGAGGCAAGGTAAGAGGCAGAAGAAGAAAAATAAGAATGAGAGAGAAGGTAGGAGATGGGGAGTAGGGGAGAAGAGAGAGGCGAAGAGAGGGAAAGAGGGAGAGAAGATCTGAAACTGATGAGACAGCAAGTGACTAAGGGTTGATGAGATGAAGGGAGAGTAAAAAAGAAGGTAAGACAAAAGAGAGAAGAGAGGGGTAAGACGTGGGGAGAAGGAGAAAGTGAAATGTAAAGACAGAAAAAGAGAGAAGGTAAGAGACAAAGTAAAGAGAACGAGTGACAAAGATGGTAAGAAAGAAAGAAAAATGATTGATGAGATGAAGAAAGGAAAAAGCATAAAAGGTTAGAGACAGGAGAAAGAACAGAAAGAGCAAAGAGAGGAAAAAGGAAAAATAACATAAGAGACAGGAGAGAAGAGAGGCAATGAGAGGAAAAGACAAGAAGAGAAGATCAGAGACAAAGAAGGAGTGAGCGAATAACAAAGGAAAAGAAAAAGGGTTGATGAGATTAAATGAGAGGAAAAAAGAAAAAAGTAAGAGACAGGAGAGATAGGAAGAAGGAGGTAAGACATGGAGAGAAAGAAAAATATAAAGAGAAAGAGAGAAGGTAAGAGACAGAGAGAAGAGAGAAGCAATGAGAGGGAAAGAGAAGGAGAGGAAGAGAAGGTCAGAGAAGGATCGACTGGGTGAAAAAGAGGAAAAGAAAGAAAAAAGGTTGATGAGGAGATAGGAAAAGAGAAAAAAGTAAGAGACAGAAAGAGACAAAAATGTAGAGAGAGAGAGAGAGAAAGACAGAGAGAAAGAGACTGAAACACAAAGCAGTGAGGCTTAACTGATGATTGTGGAAGCTCTGAGTTATGTAACGTTTACGTCACACTTATGAGTGACTGGTTCACCTGTTCACTGCTCTCACCTGTCCTCTTCCTGTCCTCTATTAAACTTAATCTTAAGTGCTGGTTGGCACCAAAACAAACACACAATGCATGAGTTGTGTGCACTGCCTGCGGTTGCCTGGGCAATGGTGGAGCCCTGACCTTGGTTAGATGCTAAAGGTCACCGTGCTGGGACCGTCTGTCTTTATTGGGCTCAGCAGCTAAATCAGAAAGCAAATCATATTAGCAGTTCCAGAGATGCCATCTATCAATCTCTTTACACTGCCTCAGGGTTTACCACTGCAACCCGCGGTTCATGGGAAATGAGCAAGTGGGCTATTATAGGCCCCCACACTGATAAGCTACCTGTCAATCAACAGCATACAGTCTACACAGTCCTACACACACAGGTCATCATGGCATAGTTTTACTAGTGCATCCCTAAAAATTCCATAATTTAATTCAAGAAAGCTCATATATTTTATATTCATAATGACACATTTCAAGCCTTTTTTTGTTTAAATGTTGATACAATTTGAATAGTCATTTACTCAAAATGAAATGTTCTAATAACATTTTTTCATGAGCTATACAACTTCACTTGATGTCAAAACAATAATAAACCCTGAAATCTGAATAATTAATTATAGATTAATCCATCCATCCATTATCTTCCACTTAATCCTGATCAGGGACGTGGTGAGACCCCTACACCTTCACCAGGTGCACAGCAGGGCATTAGACTATCTTAGTTAAGCCCAGGACAGGGCGCCAATCCATCACTGGGCATACAGCAGGCCAATTTATGGTACCCAATTCACCTGACCTCCATGTTTTTAGATTGTGGGAGGAAACCAGAAATTCAATTCCTATTTACAGCACCTTGGGAGCAGTTGGGAGTTAGGTGCCTTGCTCAAGGGCACTTAAGCCATGTTCAGGGGCTTGAACTGGCATCCCTTCAGCTCCCAAGCCTGCTTCTCTGAGCTTTAAGCCTCGGCTGCCTCCATGTCAAGAAAAGGGCTTGAAATGTCACTTTACATGGTAACAAATTAAACTATGAACAACAAACTGTCACACTGTTTATGAGTGTGCTGACTAGCTAGCATGCATATGCTAACTGTAATTAGCCAAAGCTAACATCCACCTAGCACTGATGGTTTCTCGCCTGTACAAAGTTGTGTGGAAAGAAAAAAGCTCTAATTCTGTAACAGAAGAGAGCATTAGGGTTAAGCGGTCTCGATGGTAACATTTAGCTGACTTTTCTCAGTGTAAACAGCAGCGCTTTGAGTCCGCTAATCTGTAAGTGAACGTATGCAGAGCCGTATCCTGATGCAACCTAATCCTGCGCAAAGCTCTTGATACTTTCTATCGCGTACGTTGGCATGTTTCATTCCTCTTACGATCCCTGAGTCCGCTCCTCAATCTTCATCGCCGCGACGGCCGCTTATCAATTAACCGTCTCCGGGGAGATCCTAATTATCCACACGCATGTTTTTTGCATACATTTAATGCTGCCCACTTAATTAAGGCTGTCTGACTAAGCTCTGGTACTCTGAGTGATCCTACAAGCGGGCATGCAAGAGGGACGACAAAGCCACGACTGAGAAATGGAGCAGAGGAAAGAAAAAAGGGAGGGAAGAGGAAAGGTTGTACAGGTTATATCATGCATAGCGGCACAGGAGATTTTGTTTTGATAGCAGCTTGGCAGCTTGAAGAAGCTGTGGAAGAAACACTCAAGAGGCTGAAGGACTCAGAGAGAGTGTAAATAGAAGACACAAGCAAAGGAATGAGAATAAGAGAGAGAGAGAGAGAGAGAGAGAGAGAGAAGGGAAGATGTATTCTATGAAAAAAAGGGAGGTATGTTGTAGTTGGATTGGATTACATGTACAAGAAGGTCTTGTGGTAATTTCTTCTTTTAAAGGGGCTCCTCTGTGACTTTATTTACATCTGTGTTTATGTCATCTTATGTCTGTGTTTTCCCCTCAGAGATTTTTTTTTAGCTAACTCAGAGCTCATATGATTATTTTAGTCCCGTCCATAAGCAAACAAATGTTTTTCAAGGCAGATGTTGTCTCATATTTGAAAACAAAAAAATGTGTCTGTTGCTACTCCTGTATTTAGTCTTTTAACCACAAAAAACCTTCACAAATCACAAACCACACAATATTAAAGCTTCTGAAGAGTCACTTAATCTATTTGGTCTGGATGGAAGATTTTCCACTCTGTACTCAACCTGGGGGAACGTTATGTGGAGGAAAAATAAACTAAAATCCCCAATAAATACAAGATATTATCCACTCCCTGACACATTATATAAAAAAGTGAAGCTAAAGATGTAAAAAAAATGATTACATTTTTCCTAGATTTTTTCTGAGCAAAATTTTATTAATTTTAGAAAGTTTACAAATATATAACATAAAATAATCTATGAAAACTAGACATTATAGCTGTTTTTTTCTAAACCAGCCCAGTTTTGTGCAGTAAAACATTAGCATTTTGGCTACTGAGTGCTGATTGGAGCCAGGCCGCTGTATTAACATCCTAAAACTGATGTTTCAAGACATGTAAAACCATGACAGCAGTGCTGAAAAACACTACATTTGTGTAAATATATTAATATTAATGATTAACACTAAAGCTCAATAGGAGCCCATGCATGCTGTACATCTTCTGGAGAGTCTCTAGCATCTGACCAACCAGGACAACAAGTGTCAGTTCTCCTTAATATAGAGCTTCTCTGACAAACCCACAGAAACTTGTCCTGCCATCATTCACATGTTAAAAAGAAGACATCCTCCTGGCTTTAGAAGAACTCATCAAATGCTATGGTGGAATAAATCCATGCAATCAAGAACCAAACCTGTTTTATTCGAAAGAGCCAATCACTCATTTTGCTCACATCAACGTTTGTTACCTTTTATTGTACTTATTAGTATTTATTTTATCATTACAGGCAAACACACTGGTTATAAATGAATGAACATAAATATTCACTGAAGCCTAAAGTCACTTGAATGGAAAAAGGCAGGGCTGCAAAAAAGGAAATTGAATGCTGTGATTTTTATGAAGCTCGGAGGCATGAGCCAACAGAAAACCAGATATCCAACTGTGGTGTTTACTTTCTGAGAATAAGTAAATAAATAAATAAACAGAGGATGTGCACTTTAGTCAAAATAATGCAGCATATTTCTCACATTTACAAAACAAACAAACAAATTAACTGGCAAATATTAGCCATTCAATGGCTGTTCATTCCAAAAACATCACGTCTAGGGCTGTTTATTGGCAAGAATCTGGATGCTCATCATAATACAGGGATATTGTGATTCCTTAGATATAATGTTAGGAAAACTCAGTTTGCCATTACATGACGAGTCTAATGGCTGCAGGTAGATGATAACACTGCTCTCTAGTGGTCAGAGGTTAAACAAAATAAATCACTGCACAGTAATAATTAACATTCGATGATGTGAAATCAGGATGGCATTATGTTTGTACCACCCTGGCAAAGAAAACAGCATTGTGGCAGTGTGGTGTGACCGCAGTCTTCTGCCCACTACTGTGTATTTTCTTCATGTAAACAAATAAATCAAATTTATCGCTTTGTTGTTTTCAGTGCATAAGGCTGGGGGCGGGACACTTCAGTTAAACAAAGCTGGGACTGAATGAACAGAGCAGCAATAACACTTGCGAGAGGCAGAGAAAGACTGAAAGGAGGCATTTTTAAACAATAGCGCAAACATAACAGCCATATCATGACCAAAGTGTGAATCCATCAGCCGTTTTCGAAAGTGACAGCAAGGTCAAGCGGGTCCTAACTAGAGCAGCACAATTAGAAAAGCATTGACCTTCAGAGTCTGTCATCTCTTCGAGAACGGCTGGGCCTTATCTGTCAGGAAGCCAATGAGCAGTGCATAAAGTACAGTGCCAGGCTCGTTTTGATTAGATCATGCAGGATTTTTTATACAGTCATGGTGTGGCATTAATGTGATGTCCCTGGAGCTTGGCATCGAAAATGCCATCGTGGATACACCAGCTGCCCATACACATGGAGCGAAGGCAAGCACACAGCATGCAGCACATAAACCTCCAGCAAACCTCTCATTATGGAGGCTAGACCAAGGACACACACTGGGAAATCAGCCACTGACACACAAACACAAGTACACACACATCCAAAGACCACTGAACATGGTGGAATTGTGAAACATCACAAAAACCAGGAGGGCGGACAAGCAAACACACACACGCACACACATCTCCACTCACTGGATGTCGCTTTGGGACGTCATACACTCCCTCCTTTTGTTGGCTGGTAGGAACCTGGTCCAGCCGAACACAGATCACAAGTTACCATCACTTCACATTTCAGACGAGGAGAGCACATGAAGAGTGACCAAGAGTGTGTCTGAGGATATTATCAGTGTGAAAATGCCTAGTGTGTGTGTGTGTGTGTGTGTGTGTGTGTGTGTCTGTGTGTGTGTGGCAACTAATATTGCACTGCCTTATAACTTACATTACAGTAGCCAACATCAGAGATATTTTCATGGCTTGCTTATTAGGTTAATAGTAGTTGCTTAACAAAGCACTAATATGTCTTTAAATAAATACAGTGGAACCTTGACTTACGAGTGAATCAACTTATGAATTTTCCAAGATACGAGCTGTCACATGGATGACAAGTGAAAGTGAGGAAAGTGTGTCAAAAACAACAAAAGTCAGTGATGAAGAAGAAGAAGATCTTCTGAACTTTAATGTAAATACACGTAATAAAACCATTTTATTTCTTTACATTCTCTATTATTATTTATGTTATTTGTTATTTATAAAGTAATTTTTTTTCCATTTTAAAAACACGTAACAAAAAATTGGGGTGGTTTTTCAGGAACTGAAATGGATGAATAACATTTCAATTAATTTTAATTGGGAAAATTAATTTGATATACTAGCAAATTGAGTTACGAGCTCTGTCACAGAATTATTTAAACTCGTAAGTCAACGTTCCACTGTAATTGGATATATAGTATGTAAATTATTTGTGATGTCACAAAAGCAATTCACTTACATCTCAGACTACAGCAGTTTATCCTTATTTTATCATGTTACCTGTTTAAGCCTGGACTACTTTTTGAATTAAGTGACGACGGCTCCCTAACATTAATGAATTATTGTATTGTTAGTTACACAACTTTTAAAGTTCATGACTACTTATATTACATTAGCTGACATCAGAACATCAACTTAGCTGCATGTAAACAAGCAAATGTAGTCTTTTAAGCACCTAGTTTTTGTGCTGACAACCATACGATCTTCTCTATATCCATGTGCATCTTTGTCTGATAGCAAATATGCTAACAATGGTTTTTGTTTTTTTTTGTTTTGTAACAATGATTTTTTTTATGCAAATACTTTAACTTTAACTCAGTTGTGTTGTTTAACAGATACAGATATACTTTATTGATCCCTTGTGGGAAATTCAACTAATGACAGCCTTTTATACTAGTTGTTATGTAATATAATTCACTGAAACATATTATTTGGCCAGTAGTAATCTGCTCTGCTGCTCCTTTTACTCTTATTTTTATAATTTGCTAATTGTTCATAACATCCTTCCTTACTAGCTGCTCTGCATGCTTTCATCTGACCGCTCCTTTGAAAGTTTTTTCATTACGTCATTTTCAAAGATCAAAAGCAGACAGCGGTAATTAATCACTCTTTCATGAGTGGAACAGGTGGAGCCTGCTTACGCACACAGCCAAATAAATTCTCCACCTTGACCTGGAAAGTCAGCCCAATGACAAGGTAAGGTGCAAAGCCAGCATCCCTGGCGGTCAAAGCTACTTCCACCATGCTGAACTCCTTCCATGTGTTTTATTTGAAGTTATATCCTAATTTAATATATTTACGTTCATACTACTAATGTATGTTTGTTCACTGCTTAATGAACATTTTGATTAGATTAGGTTAAGAGAGCTTAACACGGGTGGCTGTATGTTGGCTCAGATTCCAGTAACTTAATAAATAGCAGTTATTATTATGTATAAATATTAGTGTAAATAAGACATGGTAGTTACGGCATAATCATGCAAAAATTGTTCAGCCTACATCAGTTTAACCCTGTCTGTTCACTTCAATGCATACAGGGCAGACTTTGTATTGTATGATCAATGGACCAATAGAAATGCTCCAAAATGCCTTGAATTTAAATCTTTTTGCACTGACTTTAATTGAAAGTTTGTCCTTCGTTACCACTTTTAGTTACTATTTTCAATATTTTGTTCCAACAGCAATGATATATGAGTCTTAAAGGCACAGTAACCAACTCTAAGGAAGAAAAAGAGAATGGGAAACAGTCTTGTAAAATTTAATTAGGCCTATTTTTGGTATATGGTGTCCCCTTTTCTGTTTCACCCAAACAACTGTGAATAACTTTAATACTAATAAAGAAGATTTTGATTAAATAAGAATCACAAAATTAAAATGTGGGTAGATGTGTCATTTTCTGATTACTAATAGGTGAGGGTGTCGGAGTAGAAGCCGGCGCCCATCCAGCCATCTCCATTAGCCATCTGTTACTGCACTGAGACATTAAAGCCATCAGTTAGGCTCATGGACACAGCACAGGATGTTGGTTATTTTACACTGAGAATTGTGCAGTGATTCATGCATAATGTATAAGTGCACTGAACACTGTCATGGTGTAAATGTACTGTCACAGTATCATGTACTGGATAACAAACTTCATTCAGAAGACACAACGGAACAAGAAAGCTGCTTAAAACAGGACGTCTCCATGCATCATCACCTGATCAGGCGAAAAGAACGGCATGATGGGACATTTTCAGCACATGTTGCAACATCAGTCTTTTTAACACAGACTGAGGTACATTTACTCCAAATTTCATCACCAGATCTTCATTAGTATTAATGTTTTTCAGGATTGTTTGGATAAAGAAGGACAAACTTAAAAGAGGCCCAAGGGGCTAAAATGGCAAGAAAAAAACAATATTGCTGCCTTCTAGCTTCACTTACATGTAGCTCTAGTAGAATACTGGCCACATCCGTCACTAGTCATATTAGTAATATGGTTGTGTGTATTTGACGCGTACAGTTTACCCTAATGTGTTGCAGTCAGCGAACACAAGAAATGATGCACACGCAGATTGAATTTGACCTGGCCAATATGGCAGTGTATTTGATGTTAGGAGTGATCAGGCTCCAGTTTCAACTGCTTTCGACAGCGCGCAGATGTCTCTTTGATGCCTCCGAATCGCTGATGCAGGGCCAGTAGCCAAGGAGAGTGTTTTACAGTCTGGTCAACACTTAAAGAGCTTAGTGAGGGGTTTCAGTTAAAAGCTATCAGTCAGTCCTGGGCTACATGTCCCTCAAGCTACTACAAAACTATCTTGACACTGTGAAGACGATCGCAGAGGTGAACCGGCGCCAGGGAAGCTTTGCAGAACGGCTAGCTATCACGCTCGCTAGCACTGGCGCTAATGTTTGTTGCAAGGCTGAGTGATTTCTGTCTTGACCCACGTTCTTGACTGAAGCCACAGGTGACAAGACACAGCAACACCTGAGGGGAGAACACCTGCTGCTGTCATGGTCACAGCACTTGACGCGTGGAACATTGCGGAATGTAAATCTTTGAGAGGGCTGTCATGGTGAATTAGCGCGCCGTGGCGTAGTGCTCTGTCTGTTCTGTCTAATTCACAGGTGGGACTCTGGCAGCTACACAGAGAAGTGTCTGTAGCTGTTCCATCAAAGACTGCCTTTATTTAACACTGCTATTCTGAGAACAATGGCATTGTGATGCTTTATTGATCCGATACACATACAAGCTTTGACTAATCTTCCCTTGTTAGCTTAAGGTTAATATCCAGCCAATATGTAAACCTCAGCTGGATCCTCTCAGGGTATTTTACTTGAAATCAAAGACTTAACTTCTTTATACGTTGACTGCTGCTCCTTTATACACTGTTCTTGGATAAATTGAAATAAATAATATTATTATTTTAAATCATGAAATTAAATGCATAATGCAAGCTTTAAAACATTTTTTATTTACAGTATAATGCAATAATTGTTTGCTCAGCTGTATTTCTGCTTGGGTCTGTTGGAAAAGGCTGTTTCAAAATGAATATAATATATAGAAACATACATTATATTATTATAAATTATATTTTAGAAAAATCATAGACACATTTTTGATGTCTTTTTTTACAAATTTACTTTTGTTCTTTTGTAAAATTGTAATCTATTTACATTATTTACTGTATAGTGCTGTATAATGCAGTATTTGTACTGTATTTCAGCTTGGATCTATTTTAAAAAAGGCTGTTTAATACAGTTATATCAGTGCTTAGGTACTACTTTATGGCATATATTGCTATCTTATACACAATTCTTCTGCAAATTTCAATAAATTATATTATTTTATGATATTGTTTACATTTCTATTATTACTAAAAAATGCAACATGCAAGCTTTAAAATGCTTTACTATTTACTAAATTGCACTATTCAGACTGTATAATATAACTTTTTGGCACATATTTCAACATGATTTGGATATTTTACTTGGCATCAAATACCAACAACTTTTTTGGGTGTTTTTACAAATGTATTGTTCTTTTGTGCATCATTCTTGTAAGAAAAATGAAATGAATGTTACTAATAATATATAATGTAAGTTTGAGAACTGCTTGGGTATACTGTATGATGTCTGCTGTTTTGTACATCAGCTGGGTTTGTAAATACTGTACAATGCACTTATATTAGTGTTTATTTTGGCACTCGTTCATCATGAGTTGGACACGGGATGATGTTGATTTCTGTTGATCTCCAATTTTGACTCAACGTATAAAATGGGGAGGGGCTTAAATAAAATGTACCTGATAAATGCTCTCCTCTGATTGGTCACGGATGGGTTCGTGTCCCGCCTCAAACACAATGTACTATGTCATCGGCAGCAAAGGTTGGATTGAAAGGAGAGGAAGAAACAGGGACAGGAAGAAAGGGACGGGGGGAAGAGGAAAAAAGAGAAGAGAATAGGCAGCAAAGTGATTGATCACAAAGGAAGAAAAGCAGCGGCCATGGTCTTAGGAGAAGGGCCTTGACCCATTAGCATTGTGGGACAGTGCCAGGCCTCCTGGATGATTGAAGCTGAAGTTTGGTCATGGTTACTGCTCTTGACCTTCAGTATTGTTTGACAGCTGCACTTCTATTCTTCATTCAGCCCACCTCACTCATAAACCCAGCAGAAAAAAAAAACAAAAACAAAAAAAAAACTAAGAGCATGAAGGCTTTATAGCTTTGCACCTTTTAAATCCCTCAGGATGAAGTGAAATCTGGGCTGGGACTGGATAAAACTAAATTGTACCTGCTAGCTTGTAGGCCTACATAATATATGTATGCATAAACAGAATATTTAAAATTTTGCCGGTATACATTATGTTTTTGAAGAATATATATTCTTCAAAGAAGCTTAACTACATGTAAGTCTGCTCATATAAGATTCCCTGTGCAGTAGCCGTAGCCTTTACAGTTTTTGCACCTACAAAACAGAATGATGGAGCGTATTCTCCCACATTCAGCAGGAATAAATCACAGCGCAGGGTCCTCCGCAGAATTTTGTGGCCAGATTCATGTTTCTTTAATGAGACACATGCTGAACATGTGAGCTCTGGCGATGCAGAAACACAGCCAGTTCTCAGCAAAGTCCTGAAAAATCCTCTTGGGAGCTAGACGCTGAGCTTTAGGTTACAAATAAGCAAACCAAATTGCCAGATAGCTCATACAGGCCAAACGGCATTCGTGTTCGCCTCCCACTTCTGTGATAGATTCCTCCTTGATGCAGGAATCATACAGGGACACCATAGCATTAGCAGCATGCAGCTTTCTACATAATAGCTTGTTATCCCCTCCATGCTAGACAGCATTATATCTCACTGCTGAATTGTTGCCATTTAAGATAATGACAAAGTCTGCACCATTTATATTTTATTGGACTTACTGGAGAATTCAATTCTAGACTTAGCTGCAGACCTTTCCACTTCTAGACTATTTAATACAAAACTGCCAGATTAGCATAGCCTACACTGTAAGATGTTTCTTCAAGAAAATGGTTCCGTATAGAACCATGAACACTCAAAGAACCTTTCATGTTGAGAAAGGGTTCTTCAGATTGCTGTTGAAAGGGTTGTAGATGAACATTGAACATAAACATTGAAAATGGTTCTATAAAGCCCCAAAAGGGTTCTGCTGTAGTTAGTCAACCTTGTACTAATAGAGGAACCATTTTTGGTGCTATATAGAACCATTTCCAAAAGGCTTCTATATAAAACCATCTACAGCATGTTCCTCATCAATCCCTTGGATTATTTGAGTGTTCATGGTTCTAAATAGAACCATTTTCTTTACTAAAGAACCATCTCTTTTACTTTGTACTTGTACTTAAGAAGTACTTTGCAACATCTATCATGCATTTGTTGAAAGGTAAACTTTTGCATTATTTGTGTGTGGTTTAGTACCACCAATCCCTGCCATTCAGTATTTATTCAAAAATGAATAAAGCACAGTTGACTGATTTATGCTCCGCCCACAAAGACATTCTATTGTAGCCACTTTTGCTAGGTTAGCAAAAATGTTATTCAGTCTAATGTTAAAACACAGCAAACTAAGTTTCCTCTGTTGGGAAAGTGTGAATGTAGTTTTCTTTGTCATGTAGGCTAATCGAGCTAATGTTAGCATGGTAGCTAACTTGTTATTCCCACCCGGAGGTGTGTTTCCCAAACAACAACAGTGGCTAGCAGTAAGCTAACATGGTACAATGCATAATTAAACTGACTAACTCTTTGCAAAAGCTGTTGTACCTTGTTGGTACCACAGTAGCCTGAACTACATTGGTTTGAATCACTATAGTTCGAATTTCCATGCTTCCAGACGTGTTTGATCTAACTTTCAAAGCAGGAAATTTGCAAAAACTCAAACTTTCTTTGCATTTAAATGCACACTCAACAGTATGTCTCACTTGCTTAGTGAGATAAACGTGTGCAAATCAACGTAAATGTTGAATCATCAAGTAAATTATTGAATTTTGTGAATACACAAGCATGGGTTCAAGTCTGGGTTTCATTTTATTTTTAATAATAATTACAATGAAAACCTGTAGTGACTAAGACTAGAAACATTCAAGTACTTTTAAGATTTCTGTTATCTCTTCTGTGAGAAAACACCTGCGACTTGTTCTACACTACGGTATATAAGCCCTTGTGCTAGTGAACAAATGATCTATATGTCCTTTATAGGTGGAAATGGCACAAAATCCAGTTTTCTGCTTAGTGTTTAAGTCTGTTTTGCAAAGTTAAAACATTTCATGACAAATACTGCCAAAACAAAACATGGCAGTAAAGCACTAATGAAAAAAAAAACACTTATTGAAACAGGATTAAACTGGGGAAACTCTACGTATAGCTACGTACTCGGATCGCACCACAAAAATACAACGTTAACATTGGGTAATTTGTTACACAGCGAATATGTTATAGTGATATTATTTGAGTAATATATATAAACACAGAAAAACACTATGGAGTGCATGGCTTAACAATGGATTGTACCATGTAAGTTACCAATGTAGTGCTTTTGAGAAACACTTCACCACAACTGTATTGTTCAAACTATGTAAATTTCTAACATAGTAAGCAACTATGCTTTTGGGAAACGCACTTCAGTCTAGTTTTGTGTAGCACAGTCCAGCTAGATAGTGTAGCATTTTAAATCAGAACCTCAACAACACTTCACAAATCTAAGCTCCAGCCTAACAAAATGAGATTTAGTTTCTTTGGCTTAGCAACAGCTACTAAATAATATATTTGTGGGCGGAGCATGACTGGGTCGGATTCAGTTGAGGTCACAACAAGAACAAACCCTCATTCAGGGTGGCATCACTAACAACTTCATGACCAAACGATCAAGTCAATGTTATTTAATGTTAATTAATAGCAGTATTAAATTATTAATTTAATAAAAACTTGTTGTGCTGGGTTGGTGGGAAGCTTTTACCCAGTCTCAGGGTTGCTAAACCGTTTATTAATGTCAGCCCTGAACTTGCGTCTGCAGCTGTTTCTTTGGACTTTGTGTTGCTTTACCTCTTACAGCAAGAAAGTGAAAGAAACTCAAAGTGTTTGAAGTTTACATGTGACATTAGAGCCCCACCATGAGCACTTTTTGAGCATTTTGGACTAAGACTCATCACAATTTCTAACTCCAAACGTGTCTTTTTCCACTCCATTCTCTCCTGTTCAGCATTATCCACCCGGACGTGTCTTGAAGCACTTTGTTTACTAACATATTACTTTTTTCTGCTCACCCCATCACACTGCATATGCAATAAATAATACAATGAAAGCCTTCTTGTCTGATTCCTCTAGGAAATAGCCTCTTAAGCTCCAATGGTGGTTCCACACTTGCATTCCACACTCTTATAACTCAACCAGTTTGCATTGTCTTCAGTGTAGTTACTGGTTAGCACTGCTTAGGGTGTAGAGTTAAAAGCTTCTGCTGGACAACTGGACAATACAGACGGCAATGTAATGCACATGGTGCGCACATCCACACACACCTGTACATATACACACGCACGCACACAGCCCAGAATGAGATGTGTTAAAGCTGTCTGTTTTCAGTAAGAGCTCAGAAACTTTGCAAGGAAACGTTTTCGCTACAGACCCCGCTGACATTAAAATAAGATAAATAAATAAATAAATACTTTAAAATTAAAGAAGAACCCATTAGGGATGATTCGCCATGTCTTTATGTGCACAGAATGATGAAATAACAAGACTTATTAATCCGGGCCGAGTTAAAAAGAAAAAGAGGACAGAAAATGAAGTGAGGTTATTTATTTATATAAGACAGATTAAAAAGCGTATTACGGTGCTGGGAGCCCAGTTGCAGCCTGGCGCTGAGAGGCAGACTAATTTGACAGGGTACATTTAAGCAAACATTATGATTAGCGCTTTAGCACACAGCATTACCTGGTACACCGGATCCTCCACGTCTTCTTCCAGAATGGTCTTTAGGAGAGATTGAGCAGGAGGGATAGAGCAGGCGGGTGGAGAATGAGAAAAAGGGAAAGAAGAGAGAACAGCAGAATGTTGATTATTGTGATTCACAATAAAGAGAAGCAGCAATTTAACACAATCATACGATGAAGAGGAGCAAAGACGTACACGACTTGACCTGCTCATGCTCAAAAGCATTCTTTTGAACCTTTTGTATTTAGTAGTGTATGAAAGATCACACTTTTAGGATGGATCAGATGTATGTTTTTGGTTAACATGATGACAACTCGTTGCTGTTTCCAGTCTTGGAAGAATTTAAAGCATTTTACACTGTAAGTTTCACAAAAAGTTAACCAAATGCACTAATGTCTCTTAGGCTGAGATACATTAAAGTCCAAAAGATACGGAGAAAGAGTGTATTAGTGCATAGAACATTGATATGGTCATTGATGGACAAAAATTATGCCTTTTATATGAAGTGATTTCTGTATGTGATGAAAAAGGTTGATTGTTGTATCTCTTACTGTCTGCTGTTTTCTTTAAAGTATTTTCTTCACATGTAAACTTTAAAAGGAGAGTTGTTGTAAGCTTAGTGTAGAAGCCGGCTAAAGTAATGGTCGTTTACCAGCTGGTGTGGGTGACAGGTGGATTGATTAAGGGGCTTGAGGAATGTCTAGAAGAGCATAAGTAATGCCTCGGCTTTTGGATGAGTTCCAAAGAGGCCACAGAGTGGTCAAGGCAGGGTTTTTATGGGGAAAAACCCAGGTAGCCCATTACACAATAATCTTGACTTGGAAAGGGCAAGGAGCAATTCATGTGACTAAATTATGTGATTTGACGCAATTTTGGGGTATAAATAAAGCTGCATTTTGAGGAGAAGTCAGATGGGAGAGACACCCTCTTTTTCCACGACAATTTCTCTTAGAGTTTCTTTTGAGTTTTTATCTGATAGTTTAGACAGTGAAGTACTGACGCAGGTAAAAGGGCTTTATTGTTGTTCTGAGCAACAACATATTGTTCGGTCAATGACATCATACACAGACACACAATGAAAACAATAAACTGACAGAAGCTGCCTTTTGCGTGATCTCTGTTTAATTATATCACTTAACCTGACTTGGTATGTTATTGCCTTCATGGAAATCCGTGTGTGAGTGTGTGTGTTTAATGTCTGGGATGTGTGTGTGTGTGTGTGTGTGTGTGTGTGTGTGTGTGTGTATGTGTGTGTGTGTGTGTGTGGGTGTGTGTGTGTGTGTGTGTGTGTGTGTGTGTATGTGTGTGTGTGTGTGTGTGTGTTGCACCTGGTAAACTGCTTGTTCACACTGCTTGTCTTTCTGGGCCTTTTTCTCAATCTCTTCCCTCTGCTTGATCTCATAGATCAGCTGGAAAAGGTCACGGAGGTCAAGGATCACCGGCTCAGCCTGAGGATAAAGAGAATGAGAGAGAGAGAGTGAGAGAGAAAGAGAGAAAGAAAGTGAGAGAGAGTGAGAGAGAGAAAGAGAGAGAGAGTGAGAGAGAGAGAGAAAGTGAGAGAGTGAGAGTGTGAGAGAAAGAGAGTGAGAGAGAGTGAGTGAGACAGAAAGAGAGAGAGAGAGAAAGAGAGAGAGAAAAAGAGAGAGAGAGAGAAAGTGAGAGAGAGTGAGAGAGAAAGTGAGAGAGTGAGAGTGAGAGAGAAAGAGATTGAGAGAGAGTGAGTGAGAGAGAAAGAGAGAGAGAGAAAGAGAGAGAGAGAGAGAGAGA
>BRDA01001377.1:4056-29840 GCA_036984385.1 Crenuchus spilurus | reverse complement strand
TACTGATTGTGTGGGGTGGGCAGGTGTCTTTATGCAGTTATCGACCTCAAATAGGTGCTTCTAATTTAGAATAATAAGTGGAGTGGAGGTGGACTGTTTAGAGGTGGAGTAACAGGTCTTTGAGGGCCAGAATGTTTGCTGATTGGCAGGTGTTCAAATACTTATTTGCAGCAGTAACACACAAATAATTTCAGAAAATTTCAGACCCCTCCATGATTTCTAAGTGGGAGAACTTGCAAATTCACAGGGTGTTCAAATACTTATTTTCCTCACTGTACATACATACACACATACTGCTAAAATTGTCATCACTATTAGCTATTACACACTATTACATTATTACCAGGTTAAGGTATGATAATTAATACTTGAATGTCTAGTGATGTCATCTTTTTGGTAAACTACTTTTTATTATGATTACATATTTAATTACATATTATTACATAATTTATTATATTTACATTAACATTAGATTCTACATTGATACATTCAGAATGTGACTTTTTTCTATTAGTTTCTAAGTCAAGCCAACTCAATCTTCCATCAAATTCAAATGTCAAAAATGGCATCATCTCCTCTTTAGCTTACAAACACAAAAGTTAAATTGTGAGAAATACTTTGCTTTTATGATTTTTTTAATCATCATAGATACCTCTGACTTATAAATGACAGTGAGAGAAATTTAGCCATAAATTGTACAGCGTGAGTGAATTTTTCAAGCATCTGGTGTCCACTCATGAGCTTTGCTAGTCTCAGTCTGGCCTCTAGAGTCCAGGCCAAAAACAGGCACAGAGCTTGGCTGAAAATGAAGTTGACAGGAGCTGTGTGTGCCCACGAAGGGACAGGTGGCACATCAGGAGAGGGCACTGCCATGCTCTTGATTACAACGTGAGAGACAAGAGCATGCCCTGAGCCCCGGGGTATCATTGCATCACACAGAGACAGCATTCAGCCCTCTGGCGCTGACAAGACACTGAAATGCTGTTTTAGAGGCCATTAGGGAATGTGCCCAGCAGGCAAGATTGAAGCACACACTCAATAGCACATATACACACATGAGCACACATCACCTTCTAACTGGAGGTGGTTGTACTCTCTGTAGACTCCTGAGTGAGTTACAGTAATAAGGACTTAGGTGGCTAAAGCATGCTCACTCTAGTCCTTATGTCTCAATCAGCATGAACACAGAGCCAGTGTAGAATCAATACTACACCTGACACCACATGCTTGAGTATCTAGCTAAAGTCATTCATTCCAAAATTACGAATATGTTTGTTTATATGTCAAACTGTTTTGGACATAATTTTGTAGGCGTTACCTGTACAGGTATGCTGTTGTCTCCCAGGATGCAAACTGTGGAAATATACCCTTAGGTACATGCAACCAAGTTACAACATGGTCTATAAGTACAAATCGTACATCTCTTAATGGGTCACGACCGATACAGAGGCAGCCAGTGGTTACTGACAAAGTCTTGTGACCAGAAGGTCATTAGTTCAATCCCCCGAAAGGATTGAAGTGCCCTTGATCAAGGCACCTAAATCCCAAATGTTCCTCAGGCACCATGGGGCATGTGTGCTCAGTGACTCTAGTGTATATTTGTTTCACTGCATGGTTAAATGTGGTCAAATCCCTTTGTGCAAGTACATTGGTCACTTTCAATGACATATGAAAGATGCTACATGGATAGATTTGCCTTGCCATGCCTTAACTAAAGGTATTGAAGACCCTTGATGGTACCACCCCAGTAACAGCAAAGACACTGGACAAGTGATGGTCCAGTGATGGAGCTCTTTTGTATAGAGTGTAGTTCTTATTCCTTCCATGTGTAAAGCTCACTCTCTACATTGAACTTCATGATTGCAATCTGTAATGGAAAGAAACCCTTCAATTACGCTTTCAGTTTCATTCCATTTAATTTAATGATCCATACACAATTTAGAAAAACAGAGCAAATAATAAATGAAAGTCATTAGCCATCATTGCTCATTGCTGTATTTCTAAATTAACGTTAGTCTTTTAAAAATGAATGTGTCATTAAAAATGATGACACAGTATAGCTATTTTGGGTCCCTAAACCTCTCAATAGGTTCAGAAATAACTCCAGGCAATGCAACTAATTAAAGATTTTTCTTAGAACCTCATCTCCAAGCTAACTACCAGTGAAGAACTTTTCTTTTGTAGAGTGTAGCTTTAACGTTCATGCCAATCAACCCACCCATTCACTAGGACTCTCCCAATGACTTGAAATGTCCCTGACTGACAGTGATGAGGGTAAAGACTAGCACAAGTGCATGTGAAGTCAGCCTCTGCTTTTTTTTTAAACTACATCGCTACATTATTGCTTGGTAGCCAACATGCTTGGAGGAAAGCACAGGATCCCCAGCTCTGATGAATCAGCTGACACCTGAGCCAGCAAGCATTACTGAGGACAGACCACCATCTACCCAACCAGGGAGAGAATGGTCAATTTTGCTCTCTCCGGCCCCTGATGGCACTCGAGATCCTCTGATCATAGTGCCAACACCTTAGTCTGCTGAGCCACTAACAAGTTAATGCTTTTATTCAAAAGGTGGCAAATGTGTACAGTTACGCTTCAAATGGCTGAAGTGTGCACATGAAAATATCTTGAAAAAGAAAGTTATCTTGAGTTCAGCATGTGGTTTGATGCTGCTGGCTTGTGTGTATGTTGTGATGTAACAGAACCTCACTGACTGAACAATCAAGAGCCCGGGGCTCCACGGCATCTCACACTTCAGAGTGAACTCGTGCTTTTGCCTTCATGTTTAATCTATGCATGTCTATGTCTGCCTATGTTTGAGTACTGTGACAGTCATATCACAACCTCATAACTGTCTTTTAAAGCTGCCCTTTACATTGTATGAACATCACAATGAGTGCAACAATAAAACAATGTAAAATAAATTATGCACTCAGCTTCAAATGCAAATATATAGTAATTTGAAAAACGCTCAGTGCTCAAATTGAAAAAAGCTAGTGCTCAAAGGTTCATGGTCACCAATTTAATTTTTTACTTTTTACTGGTTTTTTGAAGACTGATAAAATCCATAAATGCTGCTGCACCAGGTCATCGCTTTTCTATGGTAGAACGTTGAAATGCATTTTATGACCATTTCCTTAAACAATAGTCCTATATCCCATGATGCCTTGCACAAAATATGTACTAAACTTCTGCTTGAGAGCAACAGAGGTACTGAAGTCTTTCAATAATCTATAGGAGATATAAAAAACACTTATAAATATATCATATTGTCAGCTGCTGTGAGGCAAGGGGTGCAGGAGGAGACGGAAGGCAGTACGGATCCAGAAAACTTGACTTTCCAACAAAACAAACACTGTGACTTTGGCTGTGGAGACATAAAATGACAGACAATGACTGAAACACTGGGAAGGCTTTTATATTATACTTAATCAAGACAGGAGATGGGACAGGACTGTGAGTAGACAAGACACAGGTGTAAACACTGAAACACATGACATGATGTGAAAGGGGATGTGTACAAGACATGACATCAATGTACAAAGTACACAGACAGCACATGGTAAGTTGACAGAGCAGGGGGCGTGGCCAGGTATATGGCATGGTCTTTTTTTTGTTTACCATGATTTGGTTGTTATCTTTTTTGAATGATCAGATGAATTAGTGTTCAAGTAGATGTGCACTGGCCATTACATTTTATGCCTAATTTGAACCTCTTTATGGTTAAATTTGACAATGTTTATTAGCCTTAATACTGTGGGATAATTGAAAACACCAGAACATTTTCAATGCCTTCTACTAGCCCAAAGTCCAGGATACATAACATTATTTACTATTTACTGGGACAAACCACCATAAAACAAAAATAAAACACTTACCTATTTAAATAATATTAGTCACGTCAGCAATCAGTGATTCTGCACAGTCATTCTAGTAGAATTACACTACAGCACATGTGATTCAAGTCATAAAACTGCAACAACAATCTGGCCAATAAACAGAACGGGCAAATGGCTGATTCCATGTTTTGAGCAAAAATGTGCTGATTCCAGCTTGAGCTGATTGACCACATATCCCTGTATTATAACATTAGCCAAATTTTTTTAACTCAAGAAAGATGTGTGAAAGATAGTGTGATTGTATTGTGCCAACAGTGGTCTCTCTTCTGTCATGTCATTGAAAGTGGTTATACATCACAGGGTCCCTCTATTGGTTCCTTGTGGCCTCAGGAACCAATTTTGGCTCCACAAAGACCATTTCAGTAGCTGTTTCTTGGAAAGAAATTATTTTAAATGACAAATGTGAGTGTAAAAGGTTTTGGAAATGTAAATATGATGTAAAGATGCTGCAATTAAAGGCTTTTCCTTTATTTTAGGATTTAGTTTTCTTCCGCTATATGATTACTATTTTGTAGACGTGTTATATTAGTAAATATATATTGTCATGGGTGCATTAGCCAGTGTTTTGTGTGTGTGTGTGTGTGTGTGTGTGTGTGTATGTGTGTGTGTGTGTGTGTGTGTGTGTGTGTGTGTGTGTGTGAAGGCTCTTTACACCTCCTACCTCTCCTCTTGGAATCCTTTCTGACGCTGGGTCTGGCAGCAGGCTGGAGCTCGGCCTCTGTTGACATATTAAGTCCTTATTCCTGTACAGTGCGGCTGGGTGCCTGTGGCTGGCTCATCTAGAGGGGCTTCCCCGCTGCCTCACGTTCAGACCGCCACTGCCTCTAGCCCTGACGCTGCATCTCGAGCTCTCCCTGCAGTGGCTGAACACACACAACACAGAAGAGAGAAAAAAACATTTAAATAATCTCTGTGGAAACATTTCATTAGCCTCATGAGGCTTATTGATTACTCTGGCTAAGAATATGCATGAGATCACTGTTAGTCACAGTCATTAAATATGTGCTGTGCAGAGTGTTTAACCTCTTCAAATCTACGTCAAGGCCTTTCTTCTTTTGTAAACCATAGTGCTTTGCACCATGGTGCTGTTTTTGTTAAGAGTATCTAGTTATATGCCATATTATTTGGTATAGATTAAGCAAATGAATATGGAAAGTATGGAGTTATAAGAGTGAAGCCAACAATGTGAGAGTGCAAAATCATTGATCAGTGTACTCAAACACACAGGTGAAACACACCAGTGAACACACTAGGGGGCAGTGAGCACACATGCCAGAAGCAGTGGGCAGCTCCTATCCATGGTGCCCGGGAGCAGCTGGGGGTTAGGTGCCTTGCTCTAGGGCACTTCAGTCATGACCTGAACTGGAAACCTGTTTACAAGACCAGGTCCACCACAGCTGCCTCCTTAGACAATAAAGCATGACATTTTTGGCATATTCCTTCAAAAATGACCACTTTATATGTCACCATTATAGGCAAAAATTAATGAAGCAAAAACAATGTATCTGCAAAATTGTAGCTTTACATTATAATGAAAAAAAAATTAATAATAATTTCAAGACTTCCTGAAGTATTGATTATCCAGTTCTTTATTCAATGGTCCATTGACTATCTGGCTGCAATTTTCAATTACGCAAAAAAAAAAAAAAATCATAAAGAACTGGAGATACAAGGTTTTGTTTTGACCATGGTGATATAAAACAATAATACAAGTAATGCACCAGACAGCTTTACAAACTGGAACATGTTATTTAACCCAATAGTTCTGGTTTCAGTTTTAAATACTCAAAAATAACACTCCACCACTGGGCTATCCAGTCTAGTATGGGTAAGTAACAACTGCACGGTTTATATGGCACAAATGCTACTAAAGTGTAAAGACATAAACGTGAAGACTACTCCAAATGTGAGCATAGGAAGCTGCACAATATAGAAAAATACTAAATTTTTTGTAATTTTTGCCTTTGTAATTATACAAAAAATACTTTTACTGGAAGACTATGAATTCATCAAAACATCCACAGAAACACTGAACTAGAAGTGTGGTTTGGTCAAGATGCAGACAATTAAAAACGTGAGCTTCTTTGCATATTATTACATTACTGTCTGGTTTGGAACTTGCACTGCATCTGACCACAAGACCCTCCAGCATATAGTGAAGATGGCTGAGAAGATCACTGGGGTCTCCCAGCATCCATTACATGGTCTCTTCACACTGAGTGGAAGAGTCTAGTGACTGAAGATACAGTATCCCAAAACATAATACTGTGATACTCAAGTCTTGCAATATTCTCTCACACTTCTAATAAGAAACAGCACAGTCTGCGTGTCTGCTTTTCCTGGTTCAGACTTAAGTGTTTGTCATCACTGATTAGTGGAGTGAACAGTGAGCCAAAGCTCCTCCTTCACCCCACAACTGTCTGACACATCAGCCAGCCCTCCTTCAGACACACCTCCGCCTCCAATAAGCCCCCTGCCTTCTCTCCTCCATCCGTGCAGGAGGCTCCTGGTGCCAGTGGGCGTCACCTTTCATGTGCTAATTGGTCCCGATGGCACGGTGGCATCTCGGCAGGTGCCAAATGAGACGAGATCAAACGGCCTGTTCCTCCACAGCCCTGCTGGAAAAACCAGCAGACTGCGTGGAAGACCTAGAACTGAACCGCTTACCCTTATACACCACTGAAACATGCTTAGGGCTGTGAAATATTCATCAAATTCAAAGTCATATGCATACATTTCCTCCTGAGACAGGAAATGACAATATTCACAAGTCCTAACAATTTCACATGACCTCACCTCTAAATATGAAATGTTACTGTAAAGCCAAACATTATAGAGTATAATACTTCAAATAATAGATACACAGTGTAGTATGTATACTGCTATCAGTTGTGTTATTATATACATTTTTGTGAGAGGCAAAATTATGTGAACCTCTAGGATTAGCAGTTAATTTGAAGGTGAAATCAGAGTCAGGTGTTTTCAATAAATGGGATGACAATCAGGTGTGAGTGGGCACCCTGTTTTATTTAAAGAACAGGGATCTATTAAAGTCTGCACATTACAACATGTTTGTGGAAGTGTATCATGGTATATCATTGATGCTCATCAGACTGGAAAATGTTACAAAACCATCTCTAAAGAGTTTGGGCTCCACCAATCCACAGTCAGACAGATGGAGGAATGGAGGAAATTCAAGACCATTGTTACCCTCCTCAGGAGTGGTCGACCAACAAAATCACTCCAAGAGCAAGACGTGTAATAGTCAGTGAGGTCACAAAGGACCCCAAAGTAACTTCTAAGCAACTGAAGGCCTCTCTCACATTGGCTAATGTTAATGTTCACGAGTCCACCATCAGGAGAACACTGAACAACAATGGTGTGCATGGCAGGGTTGCAAGAAGAAAGTCACTGCTCTCCAAAAAGAACATTGCTGCTCCTCTGCAGTTTGCTAAAGATCTTGTGAAAGAGCCAGAAGGCTATTGGAAGAATATTTTGCGGCTGGATGAGACGTTTTTGGTTTAAATAAAAAGGTTCACATACTTTTGCCACTAACAAATATGTCACATTTTATCATTTCCTTCAAAAAATAAATGACCAAGTATAATATTTTTGTCTCGTTTGAATCTACATTTAGGACTTGTGTGAAAATCTGATGATGTTTTAGGTCATATTTTTGCAGAAATATAAAAAATTCTAAAAGGGTTCACAAACTTTCAAGCACCACTGTATACATAATACAACACGGGTTGTAATTCTATATTCTGCTATAAGTTTTTAGGTGAAGAGAAGCAGCTGAGCTTCCAGTCCCAATAAGAACATCTGCCTCAAAGCAATTATTTTGTCCAGTTTTTTGATGGTTTTTACTGGCAATATGGATGACTGTTGTTGATAGTCCAACCATCACAGGGATGAGGATTTATCTCCCCACCACCACGAAAAGCACAATAAAGCAATAAAGCACTGAGCTGCACCTTGAGAAAGGGAACTCTTGGGAATGAATCCAGACTAGAGGGAGCATGGGGGCCCTCAGCAGTGTGGAGAAGTGGCCAGTGCAAGCCAGAGCCGAGAGGATTTACACTGCCATTTCAGAGCCGGAGCCCAGAGCTCTGAGCCTGGAGCTCTGAGCCACAGCCTGGCCACGCGCCTCCCATTGTGTGCAGAACATTTAATTCCAAATGGAGAGAGCATGTCACCGAGAGCCGGAGAATCGCACGGCACTCTTTATCTGAGAGAAACACACAGAGAGCCCGCAAGTCTGTCCAATTACTGCCATTATCTCTCTCTCAGAGAGAGAGAGGGAGAGAGAGAGAGAGAGAGAGAGAGGCCTTGGCTCCTTTAGACTTTGTTTTATATATGCCTTTTTATCGGTTTGTCTCCCTCCTCACCTTCTCTTGGTTTTAGTTTTCCAGCTACTGTAGTGCCATGCTGAGTAATGAGGACTCGAGTGTTAGTGGAACTAAGGGGAGATGGAGGCTTTTTGGAGTTCAATATAAAAAGCTCTAATAAGCCAACAACAGTAGAAAACAAAAACGTTTTCTCAGGGCATTTACACTTCTTCTTCTAGGCCTTACACATTAATATATAAAGTGATTAGGGAGAATGCAGGTTCAGTAAGGTCAGAAATATATCTCACACAAGGATGTGAACACAAATAACAATGCTTGACCAATGCATTCCATGTACATGGCCTGCTGCGCATACTCAGTGAGCATTGCCATTAAAACTAGTACTGCAGGGGGCAATATAGTACAAACGAGAAGTGCTGTTAACCCTGTTCTTCTAATAGTCACCAGCATCTGAGAGCTGAGGTATGTGAACATCTTATGTGTTGCATAGAGGACAAAAGAATAAGGTGTGTAGTGAATATTAAGTTATTTTTCTTGTCCAACAAACATACGGTTAATGCTCACCACAGAGCCTCTTGGTCAGAATGCAGCCTGTGCTATGAACAGTGTCACATTTTAGTGGTCAGTGGTGCATGAAATCAAGTTTGTGTAGCTTGAAGCGCTTGTATTTGCAAACTTGCATGAAGCGTGCTTCCAGCTCAAGTCTTAATTTTTCTTTGGTTTGCCAGCTCATTATCTGAGCCTTCTGAAGACCGTTAGAACAGTGGTGTTTGTTGGGTCAGTGTGTTCATTTCAGTTACTACGCCGCTGTCCGTGGTGCTGAACAACCTTCTAGAAGATTTCTCACCTACAGTGATTACTTTGCCACACTGGTCTGGTGCCAACAGCCAGGAGCATCGTAGCGAGTGGAAAAGTGGTTACCAAGGCTGGAAGTGTGGGGAGGGCCCTTGAGGAGTCTGGAACTTTACTTTCTTTTAAATGTTATAGGAAAAGTGCCCCGAGTGGCTCAGCAGGCTAAGACGCTGACACTATGACCAGAGGATCGTGAGTTTGAATCCCGGTCATGCTGTTTGCCATCAACAGCCGGGGCACAAGAGAGCAAAAAATTGGCAGTGCTCTCTCTGGGCGGGTAGATGGCGCTTTCTCTCCCTATCACTTTCACCTTGCAATGTCCGCTGGCTCAGGCATTTACTGATTGGTCCATTTGGAGCTGGAAATCCTGCACTTTTCTCCAAGCGTGTTGGCTACCCAATGACAGTGTATCAGTGGTAGTTTGAAAAGAGGCGGTGGCTGGCATCACATGCAAAGGAGGCGTGTGCTTGTCTTTACCCTCCTAGAGTCAGGGACATTGCAAAGTGATGGGGAGAACCCCTTAGTGGATGGGATGGGTTAATTGGCTACTACTACTACATTGGGAAGGGAAGAAAAATGGGCAAAAATTTAATAAATACATAAAAAATAAATATTAAAGGAAATAATATTTAATAATAGGAGAGGCCATGGGCACTGCTTTTGCATAGAGGCCAGAATTTGGTGCTATGCCCCTGCCAGCAGCACAAATACAATGTGAACCAGAAATTGGAGAGAAAGAGAGCAGGTTATTTTCATAATTTTGTCAGAGATGGTCTTCATATCATCAGTGACTAATAGCAGCCCACTTGCATACCACTTACATCTAAAGAACAAGCCAATATATATATATTTATGCATATCATTATTGCCAAAACTGAGACTCTTTCAAGTATACAAAATCCAAAAACCCCAAAAGGTCCAAATTATCTGTCTATAGTGCCACTTCATCTCAGGAGTTCAAAGCAAGAACAACAAATGACAGCCTTAAGCCAACACTGGGGTCATTGGTATGTTCTGTGTATGTGGCGGAGTAATACTTAAAGAGCTTCAGTCAGAGTGCTGTTATTGTGCAATATATGCACTTCTGGAACATCTCTCAGCCAATCAGATTGCGTAGCTGGAACTAACTGTGGTATAATTATGCATGGCATGCTATAAAATAGCTAAACTGGGCATATTTCTGTAATTGGTAGGTTAAGTTGTTCTCTGCAGTGCATAATGTGAGCATCCATTTATACAGTTCAGCCTGTATGTAAGCTTTGAAGTGGAAAGTAGAAAGTTCTGATTTAGAAAATTCAGAGTCATGAACACAGCAGCAGTCTATAAAAGAAAGCACAAGTTAGGAAACAAGTCTGACCTCCCACACCCACGCACATGCACACACACACACACACACCACCTCCACCAGACACTCAGCCATACGGTGCTGTTCTCTCCTGAGGCGAGAGAGAGAGATATTTCAAAAATCTAGGCTAAGGTCTCCTCTGGGACACGCCACACATTCGGCTGTGGAGGAAAGGGAGCAAGCGAGCGAGCAGAAGCATGAGCATCTGGCTTTACAGTGTCAGACAGAGCGGTGACTAATGCCTCCTCCAAGCCTGCAGACACAAACTTAAAGCGCTCTTTCTGTTTTCCGTCCTGACGTTCATAGTTTTGCAAGGCCGCGCTGAGAGCACCGGACACTATCTGATGTCTGAGCCGAGATAACGTGTCATTGTTTGTGTCCTGATGATGCTGTGGTTGTTGTTGCAGCTATCTCTTAAGGTGAGATCGCCAGAAGTGTTTTCCTGCCTCCAGCCTGAATCTGAAATGTGAAGAACATCCATATTTTTGTGACTGATTCTAAAGTCCCACATCGCATGAAGTCATTGGAGGCACAGATTTCCATTTGCATCACACAGTTGAGGTAATTTATTTAGGAAAGACTGTTGCTCGCAAATTTGTTGGCAGAGAAAATGAGACTGTGTGTGTTTCTTTTGCAGAATTAAAGAGATGCTCTATCCTCGCACGCATCAAATGGGAGAAATGAATTTAATTTAATCATCTATTTCAGCAGCAATTACACTATTAACAAATGTGCAGACCTCTGCAAAGACATGCTTACAAAAACAAAACACGGGCAGAGCGCACCATTCAATAGATACCGTAATTAACCTTGTCACATTTGTTAAACGGTTAAAGAATAGAATTGTTTCTCCATTAGATATGGGCATCACAGCCTGGTGCTACACTTCAAGTACATTCGTGATAAAAGATGTGCTCTTCAAGGGTTCTCTTTGGCACATTCCTAACAAAAACAGTTCTATATAGTACCAAAAAAGGCTGTGTTACAATAGTGGAACCCGTTTTGGTACTACAATCTTAAAAGAGTGGTTCTTCAAGGGTTTTTTGGTAAAGAAAATGAGGGTAAAGGGTTCTTTGCATTTTGAAAGGGTTTTGCAGATTGATGAGAAAAGTGTCGTAGATGGTTCTATACAGAAGCTTTTTGAAAATCAAAAAGATGTCAAGCTTTTAATAATCGAAGAACCCTTTTGATGTGATATAGAACCATTTTCAAAAAGCTTCTATACAGAACCATCTACAGAACATTACTCATCAAGCTGAAGAAACCTTTCATCATGCAAAAAAAAAAACGCTTTGGCTTCTTTGAGTGTTCATGGTTCTATATAGAACCATTTTCTTTACTAAAGAACCCTTGAAGAACCACTCTTTTAAGATTGTAGTACTAATAAGGGTTCCAATATTGTAACAAAGCCTTTTTTGGTATTATATAGAATCGTTTTTTGATAGAAATGTAGGAATGTACTTGAAATGTGCATGTTTTAAGGGTTCTTTACACGGTGAAAGGGTTCTTCAGATTGATGAATATGTTGATTCTATACAGAAGCTTCTTGAAAAAGATTCATAACCATAAACGGTTCTGTTCTTGTTACGAAATCAAGCTTGTGATAACAGAGGAACCCTTTTTGTTTTTTCAAAAAGCTTCTATACGGAACCACCTAAACACATTCTTTACCAATCTATGCAATGTGTTCTTTGAGTGTTTGTGGTTGTATATATTTTCTTTAAAGAACCCAAAAAAATATCCTTTTTAAGAGTGTAGAGTGGCTAGTGGAAGAGATAACTGATGATAACGTGAAAAAGACAAACCAAACCCGTTATTTTCTTTAGCTAGTCCACAACATATTAAGATCTAGTGCCCTTCACTTTCCTCAAAGCAGACAGGCTGGCAGACATCAGCTTGTGCCACAGTAATGACTTCGACTGGACTGAATTTGAACTGAAGCAAGAGCTTCATTCAAGCAGGAACAAAAACACACTAACAAGAGCCTGATTACAGCCTTCCATGACCAGCCCAACATCCCAACCAACAACTACTGCTGTTACACTACTTTTCTAACAAGTGCTCTACTCGACATGAGAGGTTCTGAAAGCCTAAGAACCTTGTGATTAGGAGTAACATTGTGAATCAACTATTGAATGTTACAAAGTAGCTGGGTTTATGTATGACAACCCCTAATCTTCTTCATTCTAGTTTTTTTTTTTTAAACAAAATTTTCACCCCAGTGTTAAGTGACCAATTAATCAATTAACCATTCACTACAGTCTTGAAAGAGATGGTTCTTCAAGGGTACTTTAGTAAGAAAATGGCTCTCTATAGAATCAAGAAAACCCTGATGAATGGGTTCTTCAGGCTGATGAAAAAAGTGCTGATAGATGGTTCTATATAGCACCCACAAGGGTTCTTCTATTATTACATGTAATGATAACAGAACCATTTTGGGGGCTTTAAAGAACCATTTTAAAAAAGGTTCTGCAAAGAACCATTTATAACACTTTCCTCACCAATCTGAAGAACCCTTTTCCACATAAGTTCTTTGAGTGTTCATGGTTCTATATAGAACCATTTTCTTGAATAAATAACCCTTGAAGAACCATTTTTTTAAGAGTATAAGAATCCACAAATGTGTGTGTGTGTGTGTGTAGGTGTGTGTGTGTGTGTGTGTGAGAAACACTCCCATCACAGCCTCGTCTCTGTCTCAGTCTCGTATCAACGTGCTGTTTTGTTTACGTCAACATCATGTCTCTGCCCACGTCATGCCCTGTCATATCTAATCATTGTGTTGACCTGTGTCTTGTGATTCTACAGCCCTGGTTCCCCATCTCATCATCTATGTTTGGTTTATATGTTCCCTCATGTATGTTCCCTGCATCAACTCTTTTTTGACAATACACACACACACACACACATATATATATATATATAAGAGAGAGAGAGAGAGAGAGAATATGACAGTTTACCCTTTTGAATTAAATTATGAACAACGGTGAACATTTTCCCACAACATTCTCATTTTTTGATGCGGCACTGGTTTCCTCTTGAATGAGCGCTTTAAAATCGAAAGGCGAATTTAAATAAAAGTCATTACATATCTAGACACGTCTGCTTCTGCCAGCACAGCATGTGTACTCAAAGACACTGATGCTTTTTAAGGCTTTCGAGACAAATCACAGCTCTACAGAAGCCAAAAATAAACAAGAAACAACCGATGAAGGCAATGCCCAGCATTTCGGACATGGTCCCGTGTGCCAGAGCCTGGAGACCACACAGAGGAGAGGAAGAGTGGCAGGCTGGGGAGTGAGGAGGAGGAGGAGGAGCAGGAGGAGAGGAAGCAGCCGGTAAATTGGATGGCCGCAAGCAGCACGCTGCCAGCAAACACACTTAATCCCCATAAATCACCCAGCACTAACGGGCAGACAGCGCCAGAGGCACTGGCCAGCACGGCCAGCTCCGGAGGCCCACATCCATGCTTCTGTTCTTCTGCATGTGTCTGGGGCAAAGATGTTGTTCTGAGCCTCTGTTATCTAGCTACTAGCTACTCTCAATTAGACAGAACCTGTCATACTGTCACATGAAGAGATGATGCAATTTAATGCAATTAAAGAAACATGTAAACATCTCACACTCCTTCACGCAGAAATTCTCCTTTCAGAAGCATGAAGCCATTGTTTTCTATTACATTCAAGCAAGTTTGCTGCAAAAAAAATCAAATATGATGCTTAACAAACATGCCTTTGAAATCATCAAATGAGAAGCTACAAAATATCAGGATTTATGGAACAAACGTAGATTATACAGGTATATCAAAATATTTGACCATCGCCTTGTCCATCGCCTCCACCGAGCATACAGGTGCACTTTGTAGTTCTACAATTACAGTCTGTAGTCCATCTGTTTCTCTGTATACTTTATTATCCTCCTTTCACCCTGTTCCCCACAGAGCTGGTATTATTTGGGTGAGGGATCATTCTCAGCACTGCAGTGACACTGATGTGGTGGTGGTGTGTTTGTGTGTGTTGAGTGGATCAGACACAGGACAGCCGGAGTGAAAATAGTTCACCAAATAAACTATTTAGTCAACAGCATCTTGTGATCTATATCAATTAAACTCAATTTTTGTCATATTTCAGGATGGACGAACCAATAAAAAAAGGCCTAAATACCTCTTTACTATACTAAAGTAAGCTCGGGTGCAGCAGGAGGAGTCAGATTCATAAATGTGACTTTTATTAACATAAACATGACCTGACATGACAAGACTAAATGGGTGTGGCCCAGATGTAGACATGACGTGAATGACAACAAACACACAAAGAACACACATGAAAGACAGACAAGGCAGGGGGCATGGCCAGGGACGCAACATCAAGTGGGAGGATACCAATTAATATAGGAAATGTTATTAACTTTTATTACAAATTACTTATAAAAATATTCTATTTATTACAGTTAGTTATGATTTATTTATTTGTTTGTTAATATAAAATATAATTCCAAATTTCCAGATCTGATGGATCTCTGAAAATGGCAGCACCTGACATTCATTTCTCTTCATTTTGGAGCATTAAGAAATTGCAAAACACACACCCACACACACTCTCTCCCAATCACGGAATGAAGAAGCGACAGGCGCTGCTCTTTCCCCTCGCCATCTGTACACACTCCCAGTTCACCTTGGTGATTGGCATGTGTGCAGTGAGTACATTAGGCATATTTAGGACACATTCAAAAGCTTGTCCAGTTTAGCAGAGCCCTGCAGTTGAGAAGAGACTTCAAATGTAGAGAAATAATATCAAAATAAAAGCTTTGGATCACTCAAACAAATCAATTTTATTTCAGAGAATATTTTTTAAATATAACTATTTAGAATAGATTATAATATCTATTTATTATAGAATATAATAAAATCAACTAATTCTCCTGCACCAGATTCTCAATCTTGTATGCTATAAGGGTGAGCTATGACACTTTTTCACTTAGCTTATTTTTTTTATGTCTCCCAAGATGTTGACAGTGAGCTTATAGAGCTTTTCGCCACTGGAGGATTAACATATGATATTCCAAAACCAACTATATATTATTCCCTAAACAACTTCAATTAACATTCTATACACATGAACAGGAGATATTACTCCAAAACATCCTCAATAAACACTATTAATCACTAGAATAGGAGATATTAGTCCATAAACAACCGCAATAAACACTATTAATCACTAGAATAGGAGATAATAGTCCATAAACATCCTCAATAAACACTATTAATCACTAGAATAGGAGATAATAGTCCATAAACATCCTCAATAAACACTATTAATCACTAGAATAGGAGATATTAGTCCATAAATAACCTCAATAAACACTATTAATCACTAGAATAGGAGATATTAGTCCATAAACAACCTCAGTAAACACTCTAAACAATGGAATAGCAGATACTTGTCAAGAAACAACCTCACTTAATAAACTAAATGATATTAAATACATATAACTTAAAGCTGCACAATAATAGTTACTTGAATAAGCATATAGTAATAGTACAGTGACACTGCAGAAGGCTGCAGTATGTAAATGAGCCTGTTAAACATTCAGAACCAGGCTTCCTGAAGGCACAATATCACAAAGATGATCATACTCAGTACCAGTTAAGATATTCTGAAGATTAGGATGTTTTATAGAAAATACATACAGAATGTTTTACTGTGTGTGGTGAATATCCATGTGAGTGTTACTGTGGGTCAGTAAAAGTATTCCCATATGAATTTTTAATATAATACAAAGGTGTACTGTAGTCACTTTCTGTAGCTCTTACCTTCCCTGGACTTTGTATGAAGGGTTTAAAAGGGCATCCTGTTCTCACAGTGCATTTGAAACAGCATGCATCATGCCTACATACCAATACAGTACAGAATCCATTTGGAAGCATTCATACTGCATCAGTATGACCCACATTATGTTTGCATGCTTAAATGCATGCAGATGAAGTGAATGTAAACTAAATCAATCATGGCAAACTAAATAATAAATGCAAGCACTCTCAGACAATATTTATACTGCACAGACAAACCAAATGCTTTGAGTATTCCTTCCTGCTGTGAGTGTGTATGTGTGTGTGTGTGTGTACCAGGTTTATACCATGTTGTGGGGACTGAAACCTATTTACATACCCATTTTCAAGTGAACTTTCAGTTTTAAAGTGAAGACATGCCTTAAGGTTAGGATTAGAGTTAGAATTAGGCTTAGGGTTAGATTATGATTAAAGTTAGAGTAAGTATCCAGGACGAGTGGAAGTACATCTAAATCCCCCACAATTCTCAGAAACAAACATGAGAATGTGCACAAGAGAAACAGTGTCTTCTTCTCCAAACCATCTGCTATCTGGGTCACGATGCCTCTCAATCTGCTTCTGTCTCCTCCATCACTGATTGTCTCTTCTCATTTAGGTCAAAGCTAATAAACTCAAAAACAGTCCTATACTACAAAGTGAGAGAGAGAGAAAGAGCATAGAAAAGAAAAGGAGAGAGAGGAAAAAAGGGAGATCAAATGAGACAAAGAGTGAGAGCCGGAGAGAAAAGAGAATGAAAGAAAAAGGAGAGTTAGAAAGAATGATAGAGTGAGAAAAGCCAATAAAAGAAAAGAGTGAACGAGGGAGAGTTAGAAAGAGCAGAGAAAAGAAAAGGAGAGTGAGAAAGATGAGAGAATGTGTGGGAGAAAGAAGGAGAGTGAGAAAAGGAGAGAGAGAGAGAGAGAGAGAGACTGAGTGAATGAGAGAGACAGGAGAAAATGTTTGGGAGAGAAAGAGAAAAGGAGAGAGAGAGGAGAAAAAGGAGAATAAAATGAGACAAAGAGAGAGCAGGAGAGAAAAAGGGAATGAAAGAAAAAGAAGGAGAGAGAAAGAAAAGGATAGAGTGAGAAAAGCAAAGAACAGAAAAGAGTGAAAGGGTGAGAGAGAGAGAGAGAGAGAGAGAGAGAGAGAGAGAGAGCAGAGAAAAGAAAAAGAGAGAGAGGAGAGAATGTTTGGGAGAGAGAGAAAAAAGGAGAGAGGGGAAAGTGAGAAGAAAAGAGAAAAAGACAATGAAAGAAAAAGGAGAGTAATAAAAGAATAGAGTGAGAAAAGCATGAGAAAAGGAAAGAGTGAAAGAGAAAGAAGAGAGAATGAGAGGTATCAAGGCTAAGAAAGAAAGCAATGATAAAGAGAAAAAAGGAACAAAAGAGAGAGAGACAGAGTTGAGAATGAGAATGTAAGAGAGACAATGAAGAGATGAAAGGAGCAACAGAAAAAAAATGGTTTGTCCTATTTAAGTGTCTCCATTCTATTCCTCTCTCTCTCTCTCTCTCTCATGCACTGTGCCTGTCTCTCGCTCACAGACGAGATTAGCTCTCCTACACACTGGCGCTGCGTGACTGCTGAATAACGCTGTGTTTTTAATCCTGTACTGAAATGGTAGCAGCACAATTACGTTGGCGTTTGGGGTTACGTAACCTATGATGCATTGGCTGTCCAAAAGGCTTATGGACTTCTAATGATACTATTGCCTCAAGATAGTTCAATATGGAACAGAAGCAGCTCAGATTTGTAAAGGCCACTGCAGTAATAAATGAGCAGAGCTGTGTGTGTTGAGGGCACTGGCAGTAGGTAAAGAGAGTCATTATTCAGGCTCTGCTGTACATAAGCAGTTTCATTATGTGTAGGAGGGCCAGAATCTCTCTGATATACAACACATTTAAATTGACCAGTCATTGCTGATCAAAATACACCAATAAAACGTCTTTTAAACTACTCAAATTGCATTAATTAAGGTCTCACAGACTAGTAGATGTAGATAGAAGATAGATGCACAGACTGGAATGTGTTGTTGGCACATGTTTAATGTGTGTGGACACAGGCTTCAGAATGCTGACATGGCTATTTGGACAAAAGTATTGGGACAATTGCTCATTCGAGTAGCTGTGTCTACTGTCCAGGAAAGGCTATGGAGCACTGCTGTGAGGATTTGGTTGCAATCAGTAACAAGAGCATAAGTGTGGTCAGGATGTTGGATGATCATCACCTCACCTCATCAGCTCATAGCTCAAATTGAATCTTATACATGGCTAGTTGCTTTAGAATGTCTACTGGAACAGTTTCCAGGTCTCTCTTTCTTTTTCTTTCCCTAGTTATGTCTCTCTCACTCCTTCCCTCCTGCCATGGGTCAGTGCCTGCTTGGCTGAGTGATAACTGACCTGCTGGTCACCATAACAGTGTGATCTTATCTGCCTGCCAGGTAAACAACACAAACAAATACGCCCAATCCTGTGTGACCTTGTCCACTTGGTGTATGTGTGTGTGAGCGAGAGGTCCAGCAGAGTGATAGGGGGACCTTGACTGCTGGCATTGTCATTTGTGGTCACTGCTGAACGGGCACACAGGGTCCTGGCATGAGCCGGCGGGTTCAGGTGGGGTTTTGGCGCCCGTAAGCAGGTCTGTGGTACTGTAGAGGGAGAGGACATTTTGCAGGGCAATGAGGACAGCTGCGGTGGGGACACATGACATGATTTTTGTTAAAATAATGATGCCATTGTTTCTTAGATCTGTATTAGTAGCATAGACTTGAAGATTTCCTAATGCCATACACCAGGGGGCAGTGCGCGCCTTACAGTAAACCATGAAAAAGCACACACTAGTATTAGCATTAGTTATGTTCTAAGTTGACTAAAATGATTGACACATGCCTGTAAAGCAGTGATCCTGGCATGCTAAGGCCATAACAACAGGTGTGGGTGAATTAATTCATATTTCAACATACAGTGGTAACCCTACTTACGAGTTTAATCCGTGCAGGAGCTGAGCTCGTTAGCTGGTTTGCTCATTAGCTGGATGCATTTTCCCCATAAGAATACATGTAAAGCTGATTAATCTGTGTCAGCTGGCCAATATACAGTATACTTTAATATGCTAAATAATGTGTTTATATGGGTTTTTAAAACATAAACATGACGACGACAACGCTCGTGTAGGCTGGCAGCTAAGGAGAGGGAGACTGACGGTGCTCATGTAGGCTGGCAGCTAAGGAGGACAGGAGGACGGGTGTACGTGTATGGCATGGTTACACTTATCATATGAAAAGTAAAAGTAAAATTTATCTAACTTTCTTGTTCACTACCTTTTGCTACCTTAGCGTCGCTTTCACTAGCACTTTCACTTTCACTGGACAGCGGTCAAAGGTAATGACTTACCTCTTCTTAGGGGATGCTACGACCGCAGCGCCCTTCACGGTTGGCATACTTGAACTAATTTACGCTACTCGTTACTTGGAATTTTATTCGTTACCTGGAACAAAAATATTCCGAGATCTCGACTCGTTACCTGGAATACTCATTAGTAGGGATGCTCGTAAGTAGGGTTACCACTGTACTTAGAGGATCTGGTGCCATTTGGTAGAAAAGTCTCCCCAATGTGTTTGGTAGCCAATCGACCCGCCCATTCGTTGACTCTCCCTATCACTTGTAATGTCCCTGACTCTAGGAGGGTGCAGACTAACGTAGGCCTCCTCCTATGAAAGTGAAGTCAAGCTCCGCCTCTTTTCGACTTGCTGCGGATAGATCGCCGCCACGCAGCAAAAGCACAGGATCCCCAGGTCTGATGAATTGTCGGGCAGATGCCTGAGCCAGTAGACATTGCTTAGTAGTGCTGGGGCGAGATTGCCATCTTACCCACCCGGAGAGAGCACAAACAATTTTTGCTCTCTTGGTCTCTTGGTCGATGGTAAGCAGCATGTCCTGGGATTCGAACTCAAAGCACAGTGACAGCACCTTAGTCTGCTGAGCACTTGGTGTGAATTTTTGAAAATCCCATATTATATGATACAGAATTTTGTATTAGACCAGTAGTTGTAATGATGCTGACTACAGAATGACATATGAGTGACTTCAGTGGTACATAATTAAGAGTCAATATAGAGAAACACAAGTAAACACAAAAAATCAATGTGAATTTCGAAGAAAAAAAAAAAAAACAGGGCGTGGCTTACATTCCAGTCTACAGATATTCCCTGTTCTCCTCTGTCCACCTCCATTGAGTTCTTTACTCTGACTTCTTTAATTCACACACCCTCCATTTAAGTGAAGCAAGCTTTCTGAGCATTAGCGGATAAACAACTTTTCGTTAGGCTGCATATCTACAGCAATTAATTATACCACAGTGACTGCAGGCAAGCACCCATACTCGTCTGCAGCAGTCCAAATTAGAGAAGCACTCTCATCTGGACCATGCACAGCAAGAATTACTTACACAATGGAGTTATCAGTAGCAGCATGGCTTCTTATTGTTTACAGGAGAGAGAGATGAAAGGAAGAAGAATGTAAAACCAGAAAAAGAGGGAGTGGGAAAGGTGCCTGGCTGTTTAATAATACATGAAGTTTCCATATTTCGGGGTGTCTGGAGTCTCCCCCCATCTACGTCCCGCTAACGTATTCTTTCAGACTCATTATTCCCTCCGAGAGTGACACCCCACTTAACACAGACTCGCACGCTACCATTTGCCGCCCTGGCCTGTCAGTCATCCTCCTTATTGCCCTTTTGATATCAGAGACACATCCCAGCTGGCTCATCAGAAGCTGCCTATCACTGTGGCATCATGGGTAGATGCTGATAAGACCACTTAACCCCAGCAACCCCCCTCTCATTTCTCTGTCACTTCATGTTTGGTTTTGTGTAGGGCAACACTTCAGTTTCTGATAACTATGTATCTTTAAAATGTCACCTTGTGTGCTTAAGGTGGCAGTAACTTCAGGATCCTGCAGATGGCGTTATACGAGTATGATGGGGATGTAAATACCTGCAGGGTGTGTGATGCAATTCACAGATTGAGAAAAGGTGGTACAGTGCAGTGAATGTCTCAACTGATGTGTGGAAAATGGGTCACAAAGCAAATGTTAATGATTGGACCAGAGTGTGAAGGAAGTATCTGAATTTGCAGGTGAATTGAAGGAGCATCTGCAGGAGAATGAATTTCCGACCACCTTAAACACACCAAATGACTACGTTTTTGTCTGCAGAGTCAGATGTCCAAAGGGGCATGATAATAGGGTAGCAGATGAAGGGTGGTAGAATCTCAGAAACTGCTAACTTTGTGGGATGTTCTACAGATGCTGTAGTGAAGATGAATGACGCCTCATGGGCTACTGATGCCAGAGGGGAACAACGAGTGGTACAGAGCAATTGACACAACACAGTGACCAGTTTACCTCTATAATGAACACATGATCAATGAGGAAAGTGTCAGGGATCACCACTGAGTGATACATCTGGGTCTGCGAAGACGGTTAAGATGGTTAAACAAACCGTATCATGTGGCATCTGTGAGTTTATTCCAAGCTATAGATGGCCATAATATTCTGATATGACTGTGCATGTTTGAAATACAATACATAGTCATACAAATGCAAAGAAATAATTCAAATAAATGATCAATTATAATATTTTTTATCAACAAAGACCATCTAAGGCACAAGCTATTACATTCCATTAAAAAGCATAATACTAGTCATCTGTCTACAGGTAATGCTGATTTATTTTAAGACACATGGAAAGGAGTAAAGTGGACTATGGTCAGGCCAGATGGAGACTACAGCTTCACTGCCTTCAGAAATGTGAGTGTTCAAGTGACACTGATGATGCTGCGCCTCCAATATCTCTAATGTTGCACCAGTGAAGTCTCCTGAAGTGTGAGATAGCTGCTGCCAAACAACCAAAGACAGCAATCCCACACTAAGACACATAAACACACACAAGGGAAATTGAACGCCCATCAAGGAGACGCTGAGAAGCAAATCTCACAGACATGGATATGAAGTGTCAAACCAAATGCTCCACCAGGATGCAGATATTAAATCCATCCTCTCAGTATCTCACAGCATCCTTGTTGTACCCCAAAATGTTATTATTTTATATTTTATTTTAGTTATACCTAAGCAAGTGTTGCTAGGTAGAATAAGCTTTACAGAATATTAGCAAATAAATATATATATATATATTTTTTTTTTTTTTTCTGTAATTTGAGCTGACTGTCATCTCCAGTCAGCCTACTTTAGATTGGGTATTATAACAGTCCAGCTTGATAGAGTAGCATTTTAAACTGAGAAATCAATGTTACTATGGAGTCATGAGGTTGAATCAGGACCGGTGGATCACGCACTGCGCATGGGGCCCCAAGTGCCCATGAGGGCACCACTTAAGTCTCTGCCGCCAGCTCTGGGTTTAATTAAATTTCGCTATCCTGGGGTGTTTTTTCCAAATGCATAGCTAATAACAACATTAGCAACTTGCATAGTCTGAACAGTGCAGTTCAATCAATCAATCAATCAAAATGTATTTATATAGCGCTTTTTACAATGAACGTTGTCACAAAGCAGCTTTACATAATTAGTATCAAACATTCTGAATCTAAGCCCGATGTGAGCAAGCCAAAGGCAACAGGGGCAAGGGAAATCTCCCTCAAGGCTGGAGGAAGAAACCTTGGGAGGAACCAGACTCACAAAGGGGATCCATCCTCCTCTGATCAAACTACCTCTACTGGTAAGTATTACTTATATATGATGTATGGGACATCTGCCCATTAGCACAAAGACTTATATAACCTAGTGTAGAACAAGCAGCAGGTCTTTTCTCCCAGAAGAGACAACATTGACATCTTTACAGCACTTGAATGTTTGTATTCTTAATCACTAAGTGTTTTCATTGCAATAATTATGTTTCATGTTGAGTGTCCATTGCACACGTTTATCCCACTATGCCACACTGTTAAAAGCACAAGCTTTTCCCATTGTACCATGTTATTTCAATGCTAGTTGTTCAGACTTGGTGATTATCTCACTGACCTGAATCAGCTCATCAGTTAATTACTGTTTTTAATTATGACATCACAACAGAAAAATCAGCCCACTGGGCCCCAGCTCCCCACTCCTGCCTGAAAGCCTGTCCAACCTTATAAAAGAAAGCTTCTGTAGGCAGAGCATGAACTGGTCAATTTGAAATGGCTTAAGATGCTGCAGCTCCAAAACCCACCACCCACAGCTCTACAAGCTTAACCAATTCCAGCTGAAGAATCCTGTTTATGTGGTAAGAATGCAATCAAATCAAGCACAAAAGAAATGAATGGCCTCTGTGGTATTGTAATATGTGCAATTTAGGCACCTCATGTGATTATGTACATGGCATAATCATTATAATAAGAGAGAGACTGGCTGTGGCTGTGTAATTCTCATTGAAAATCTCTGCACAATACAATTTTGCCGTAAATTTGCAGACAATAAAGTCTAATCTAATCTAACTTAATCTAATCTAATGATTCAGGTGCGTATGTGTGTGTGGAGCATGTAGAGACAGTCTTGCTTGCCCTGCTGTCTGCTTTCAGCTTGACAGACTGCAGCTGGTAGCAGGGATTAGCACAAAGCTGTTTACTCACTAGATCTAACGTGTCATAACACAGTGTACCTCACAGGAAACAACTCTTCATCTCTGGCCTAATGTCAGTGTGCTAGATTGATTTATATATACTGTACTGTATAAAGTGTATATAATGCATATATACTGTATATATACCATTATTGACCACATTATGAAAGAGGTAATACAAAAACCACAGTCAGTCATAACAGATTTATTTGCATGGTCCCTAATACCATTGTGATCCCTAGAGTAGAGTTAAAACATAATATATTTATTACATTTGTTCTTCAGTTCAGATATAAATTGGACTTGCTCACCACCTTTTTCTCATGCATTCTATTAATGTAGCGACAGAGGAAGAAAGGAAATGAAGGTGAGAAACGTGGGTAAAAAATAAAGATGACAGCCCAATTTTTTTTCCAGATTCTGACAATCTTTAATTGGTGTCATCTGTTAGCTTTTATACTGTATTTTAGGTCACATCTCCCCTACATTCTCATTCACCTCTTCAAATCATTCTCTTAGCAAACTTGTTCTATAAAGGGACATTTGACAAAGTTTCAAGTGTTTTTAAAAATACATAACATCTCATATTAAACAATTTGACACAAGTATTTGAATACTTCTTTATTGGGTAGGTATTTGGATTTAATTTGAGGATATGGATATTCTTTTTGGCTAAATATAGTGTAGGAGCCATGCCAGGTTTATGTAGTTTAATGTCTGTAAACCTTTCTGTACCAACTTAGACCTCTTCCATGCAGTACTTTGTTTCCATTAAGATAATTATCTCAGCTAGTACAGACAGGTTAGAGTCCAAACTACTCTTCAGTTCAGACACTGTTAGAACAACTCCATCACTAATACTTAGAAAGAAAGATACACAATATAAGAGCATTACAATGCATTACAATAAGTGTTTTAAACTGGTGCTCACTTAAGTGCTCCACAAAGAGATGAGTCTTCAGTCTGAATTTGAAGACTGTGAGGGACTCTGCTGTTTGAATAGTCAGTGGGAGTTCGTTCCACCACCTGGGTGATAGGGCAGAGAAGCGTCTTGATGCCATTCTTTTACGCGTCTTGAAGGATAGCGGGTCAAGTCGAGCCGTACTAGAAGCACAAAAGGTTTGAGGTACGACTTGAGGCTTGACCATTGCCATTAGGTAGAGAGGGGCTGGTCCATTTCTTGCTTTGTAGCTGAGCATCAGGGTTTTGAATCTGATGCGAGCAGCTACAGGAAGTCAGTGAAGTGAATGCAGCAGTGGAGTGACTTGGGAGAACTTGAGCTGATTGAAGACCAGCCGCGCAGCTGCATTCTGAATCAGCTGCAGGGGCCTGATGGCTCACATAGGAAGACCAGCCAGGAGCGAGTTGCAGTAGTCAAGTCTTGAGATGACGAGAGACTGGACAAGCACATGGGCAGCATCCTGGGTTAGAAAGGGTTGCACCCCTCGAATGTTGAAGTGGAGGAACCTGTATATTTAATTAATACTGAATGATTGTTGTCTTTAGATAGAAAATAAAAGTGCAGGAGGATGAACTTCACTGAGGAAACTATAAACCTGGTTGTCTTTACTAAGCACTATGTTCTTGGATCTGTGCTGTAACGTAACTGATGTTAAAATGTTAACAGTTACATGTATTCTGCAGGTCGTATGGTAGCCTACATTTACATACACTGTAAGCCAATATAAAACACCTAATAGTCCTATACATTATGTGAACATTTCCTGATGAGTTTGGGGTTTTTTTCTGTCTGTGAGCTGTGGAAGCTTATATTACACATGGGAACTTCTTGGTAGAACAATAAATTGTGGATTGAGTAGACAGTATCATCTCGATAATTTGTCCTATAACATACGCCCTCTCATACATACATACAAACTTTACTGTACATAGAGTAATGAATATA
>BRDA01001375.1:22444-49257 GCA_036984385.1 Crenuchus spilurus | reverse complement strand
AGTGATTAATAGTGTTTATTGAGGTTGTTTATAGACTAATATCTCCTATTCTAGTGATTAATAGTGTTTATTGAGGTTGTTTATGGACTAATATGATATATGTTCCATGATGGCTTGTATGAAGATGTCTGGGAGACCAAACATATACATACTGTATGTTTTGGGTCCTTTGTAGTTCAGTTCAGCATATAAATAAAATCATGCAGTAAAATGTACATGCACTGTGTGGAGAGCAGGTGTGTTCTCAGCAGGATTATCTCATTTTTGCATGTGACTGCATTCACATTAAACTTAAGCAACATTGATATGATGTATTTCACTGCTGTGTGTCTCTGTGAGAACAGATTGTTTTGTGTTTTATGTTAATGGTCTGTGTAAAGAGTCTTCATGTCGGTAATTTAATAATGTTAGTGCAGAAAATGACACGTTACGGCACCCAGACAACACCATCAATCACTCACGCTGCCACCCACCACTTCTGCTTACTTTTGTGCCCATGTGTGCGGTTTATTTGCGTGTGGAAGGCAGATGCAGATTAATGAGCTGTGCACATGCTGTGTTCGCGTGATGGTGGACTCTGAGCTACTTAGAAGAACTCTGTTATCTGGACTAGACACCAAAGCTGATATCTCAGATATATCAGTGTGATACAATTATCACCGAAACGCACGTTCTGCCAAGACTCTGCACATGTACATAGGTTCTGTTTATGTCTGCAGGTTCTGCACAGATTTTAATACATTTTAATAAAATGTCTTATTCTCTAAGTCTTCACTACTAAAAGTCTTGAGCTAGACGAGCGTGTCAAACTCCAGGCCTGGAGGGTTGGTGTCCAGCACATTTTAGTGATTTCTCTGCTCTGACACTACAATTAAACCTGCTGAGCTGAATCAGGTGTGCTTGATCAGGAAGATCACCGAACAGGAATCCGGATCTCCAGGACTAAAGTTTGACAACCCTGAATTAGGCTCAGTGTGTCCTGGTCTTTGTTTTGACTAAGGCTGTGTTCAGACTGGAGGTAAACTGGATTAGTTTATCAAACTGGATCTACTCATATCTGTTTACACTGTTATTAGTGATCAGATCTGATTGGTCTCTCCACATATCACAAGTCTGTCTGTTTGAGTTTCTGTGGTAACAGTGCAGGCATCGGTAAATACAGCAACTCTGGTGATGTTGCTTCAGAGTTGCCAGGTTGACGTTTTTCCCACAAATTTCTTTTTTTTTTATTTTTGCCAATTTTCTCCCCTTCCCAATGTGGTATTAACCAATTAACCCATCCCATCTACTAGGGGGGGGAGGGTGAAGACATGCACACGCCTCCTCCGCTGCGTGTGATACGCCTCTTTTTGAACCAGCGCTTGATACACCGTCATTGGGGAGTCAATGCACTCAGAGGAAAGAGCAGGGTTTCCAGTTTCAAATGGACCAATCAGTAGATGCCAGAGCCAGTGGACATTGCAATGTGAAAATGATGAGCGCCATCTACCCACCAAAACAGCATGACCAGATTCAAACTTGCAATCCTCTGGTCATAGTGTCAGCGTCTTAGGCTGCTGAGCCACTCGGGGCCCCGTTTTCCCACAAAATTGCTGTACTTATTTTAATGCACTCATGGGTAATTTCAGAGATGGTAGGGTGCTGGCTTTTGGACTATAAAATGTATCATCAAAAAAACAGTAGAACAATAGTAGTGCTGGAGATGCCTTAGGTAGACTGTACTAGAAGTTTAATGGAGGGATCTGAAAATATAGAGTAAGACTCTATTATAACTTCCTCAAACATCTGTGATTAGACTCTTTAGATTTGGGGTTAGGTTTAAGTTTGTGTAGGGAAGCTTTCTGTCAGTGGACTGGAGAACTTTTCAGGAATTTGTAACCTGGGGACTCACTTCTTTGAGCGGTCACTCTGGATTTTGTCATTCTTTGTCACATTTTGAGTGACGTGAAAGGCACATCAAAATCCGATTTGAGCGGCCGGAGCATCAAGACTGAAATGGATCTGTACAAATCTGATTGTAATCACATGATTGTAACCATCTGATTGTGACTCAGATCAGATTTGCAGGTACAATCTAGACCACAAATCAGATTTAGGCAGTGTGAGTAGTCTAAATAATTACCTGTTATGTCTGTATTACTGTTCCTTTGTCTAGTCCAGGTGTGGAGGAGAGACCAGCAGGCTGTGGAGGTTGCACCAGTGAGGTGTAATAGAAAGTTGGCTATTTTTACAGCCCTCCATTGGGAATAATTTGTGCATGAAATTTCCCTTCAGAAACACTGAGGGGAGATTCAGTCAGTGTATGAGGAGTGTGTGTGTCGTGTGACACCTCTGACAGCTCCTGATGCTAGCGGTGGGGGGGATTAATTAGCTATGCTGTCTTTCTGCTGTGCACCTCAGGTGAGCGGCCTTTCCAGACAAAGAGCATGAAATTAATATGACTGTTTTCAAAATATTCACTTTATTCTATCCTGCATTAATGAGCACTGTGTACAAAAGAATGCAGAAAAAATCTAAGTTACAACCACTTCCTCCTTTTATCAAAATGTAAATGTGTTTAAAGTGTAAATTTTGCTTTAGTTTAGAAGAATATCTCTCTTTGCTTGAAAACCTCCTGGTTTGGTCCTTCATTGTTAATACAGCAACAGTTCAGATGATCCGAAATCAAAACTGACCACTGGAGTCCAAATTTTTGTATTAGTATTTTACTTAATTAGTATTTCCTGTTCTTGGGCTCCCCCTACAGATGCAGAGTGTAATTCACTTTAACATTGTTGTTATGAACAGGCTCTATGCACGCAAGGTCTATGACGCCTTTCCGTTCTGTTATACAGAAAAATAAACAAAGAAATGATGCAGTCTACATTAAACAAAAAAATTTTAAATGGAACTTGAAATTAAATGTTTTAACAGCCTTTTAATATCTTGGATCAGTAAGTAATTGAAAATAATGCTTCATATCCTTTCTAAAAAAACAGAAAACAAGTGCTTTTGATGAACAAAGTACATTGATGAACAAAGAATTTGGCCAAAAATAAAATCAAGTTGATTAAGAAGTAACAGTTACCTTCTTTCTTAACTTAAATGTGGAAACCAAAAACAACTTTTTCCCAGTAAAACTAAATCTTTAATGAGACACTGAGAAGTCTACTGAGGTCTCCCCAAATTCCTAGTATCTGTGAGCAACAACAAAACAAATGAACAGTTGTTTCCAGATGAGAATTACAAAAATAATAATTACTATTAATGTCCTTTTAGAACTTTTGTGTATAAAGGTCAGCAGGGTGATATTTATGTTTAATTTTATAGGAAACCTGTTTCACTTTGTGATTAAGAATTTATGAGGGAGCATCCAAACATTTTTCTCATCTTATCTGCTAGCTTACCTGCTTATAAAAACCAGAAGTTGATCTAGAACCCTGAAGACAAGCACGAATAGAGTCCATACAAATTGCGCTGTGTACATGCATTTTTTGAAAGATGCAGACCTGACAAAGACAATATCAAGTGAAAAAAATGTTGACTGACATGGTGTATTACTATTCCAGCTGACACAAGCACTTTTTACCAGTACCAATGTCCAAGTGTGTTAGCTAGCTAGCTTGCAAGTTTGATAAAAAATCATCTGAAGATGTCTAGCTAGCTGCTAAATGTCTGTGGAAATGGGCTGACTTATCTTATGATAAAAAACCTGCAAGTCAACAACTGTGCTAACACAGCAAAACATCAAGTGCAACAACACAAAACAGATAAGCCGGCTAGGCTAGTACGTCTTAGCTCTCCCCAACGAGTAAAAGCCAGACTGACACTTACTTTTGTAATTTCCTTTTCTCACTTCTCTCCTTTCCTCTGACAATATCTCCTTCAGTATCTTCACAGCAACTGCCATGATGTTAGCATGCTAGCTTCTAGCTTAAGACTCAGTTGTTGGTGTTCTCAGTTGGTCTTGTGCCCACTTCTCCAGCATTACAGACATTCCCGAGATGTCCCCACTATTGTAAGTGTACCATCAACATGATTTTGTTATTTTAAGGTAAAAGTGCAACATAATGTTGTTGTATGGCTAACATTGTTAATCTCAATAGTCACTAAAATAGCCCAGTTGCTTCTGTGACAAAATCAAAACGTAGTATATAATATTAATTATAAAAGTGAATAAAAGCTCACCATTACATACAGACAGTACATCAGGACTTGGATCAGATTCCTCTCATCACTAAAGCTGATTCTATACCAGCACTTCCTGTTAGAAGATGGCCGACACAGCATTTAGCTAACCAAGTTTTTTGACATTTTTAAAAGCTCAAGGAATTCAATGAATGTTTCTCCTTGTAGTATTTTTTCCCCTTATCTTAATTAACCAAAACATGTTTAGAGTCCAAATTTTGCTTCTTTGGAGCTGGAGCTGAGGTTAGCCTTGTTAACAAATGCTAACTCAATAGTCACCTAAAACTTTCCATCATTAGGCAGCTATGACAGACAATACATTTTTTAAAGCTCACAGTAAGTCATATTGTGTCCTCAACCACATCCACTAAACTATGAGACCTTCATTAACATCTGAGGTTTGAGATGTATTTTTACACAAACTGGCCACTTTTAGGTAACAAGACTTGCAGCTCCAGTTCTAAACTAAACAAAGCAAAATCTGGACTAAAACATGTGGCTGATTGACTGTGGTCCGTTTTGATTTCTGATCATCTAAACTTAACTGCATTAAAAGTGAATAACCTCAAGTCAAAATAATGAGATATTCTTTAAATAACGATGACTCAACATCAGTTTAATTTTTTTTTTTTTTTAGATATTCTCATATCTTATACATAAGCTGGTGTACAGTGATATAGGAGCTTCAGATGAAACACCTGATTGGATGATAATATCTCTGCAGGATTAACAGTAAAGCTCATATCAAGCCTATCATGGAGTCAGGCAAGTTTGAAAAACCTGCAGAGGGAAAGAATCATCTTCAATTTAAAGAGGTGAATGCACTTCTGCTGATCAGCCTGTGGTCTGCTGATGTTTCTCTGCAGTAGCCTGAATGTTCTCCAAGCAATCTGACTTTGATCAGATGTCAAACAGGTCACTGATAGCATCTTTAATGATGCCATGAACACGATGACGATCAGGTTTAATTGAACATTTCCTCACCTTGATGTCCTGCTACATTCTGAATCATGACCTACCTGTCCTTTAGCCAGTGCAGACATGCTTTCATGCTTCTGATGGTATGAAAGGGCATGTCAGTAGAATAACAGCATGGCAGCTAGAGGACTCTGTGTTGAATGATTTTGACTGTAAATCAGATAAAGTAGTAGAAAATAGATTTCATTTTAAATTTGTAAAAATGTCCCATTGAGTCACACTTTCTTATGTCCAAATGCCTTAAAATTTAAATTTTACACCAGTTATTCTTATATTCTACTGCTTTAAGATGATCAGAAAACATTACCTCAACAATATCACATTATACCATTTATACCAATGTCATTCATTTTTGTATCATGATTTATACAGTAAAAAGCTGAACACTGTCAAATATAAATGTCCCTGATATAAATCTAAATCAGACATTTTGAAATCAGTCTAAATTAGTCTGAAATCAGTCTACATCAGTCTACATCAGACAGTCTAAATCAATCTGGCTAAATTAATCAGTCTAAATCTGACAGTCTGAATTAATCAAGTTGAAATCAGACATTCTGAAATCAGTCTAAATTAATCAAGTCAAAATCAGACATTCTGAAATCAGTCTAAATCACAGTCTGAAATCAGTCTAAATCAGACAGTCTGAAATCAGTCAAAATCAGACAGTCTAAATCAATCTGGCTAAATTAATCAATCTAAATCTGACACTGTGAAATCAAGTCTAAATCAGACCATCTGAAATCAGTCTAAATCTGTCTGAACTCAGCCTAAATTAATCAGATTAAATCAGACAGTCCAAATCAATCAGCCTGAAATCAGACAATCAGACTGAAATCAGACAGTCATACACTATACATCCTTTTCTCTGTTTATTTTTGTCTGCCTCTGTACTGGTTTATAGTTAAATATATAAAACCAGCAGATACTCATCTTACATTCACAAGAAATTATACATTTAAAATGATAGATTTTAATCTAAGAAAAATCAAACATTAACAGTCTCACAGTCTACAAATCAACACACCAGAAAAGTATCTATTTTAAAGGACCTGGATCATGCAAAATACTTTTTTAAAATAAAAAAATTGTATATAAATCTTGTTTCAAAACATGTAATTCACTCCTCAGTCCATGCAGTCCATATATGAAAAATTAGCTGCTAAAACAATCTGTTTGGAATTCTGTTTGGAAGTTTTTGTGATGTCACAATAATCAACACATCTACATACATTTAGCCTAGAGCAGATTAGCTCCACCCCTTCATGATGGAGTTGTAAGGAAGGAAGTTTATCCTGGCCTGCTTTTTTATGCAGCTATATAGCCAATCAGATCAAATATCATTTACATATTGTCTTAAAGGCAAACAAACAAAAACAAAGAAAAGTATGTTTAATTTCTATAAGTAAAGAGAGGGTTTGAAAACTGTGTTTGATATTAAACCACATAAATATCATAAATGGACATAAGAAGGGAAATATAATGGGGAAAAAATTTGTGTGTAGGCCCTTTAATTCCTCTCAGCAGTAATTTACAGGTGCACAAACACGGCCTTACATTCATCCATTAGATTATACAGAATCTACAGGATATTGATAGTCATTTAAATTATGTCTGGAGCTCATATATGGCAATTCATATGTACTGTATATATACACACACTACCGGTCAAAAGTTTTAGAACTGGTTTAGAAAGTTTTATGTTTCTGGTATGCGCTTAGTTGGTCAGGGGTTCACCCTACAGCAAGATAATGACCCAAAACATAAGTCCGAGCTCTGCCAGAACTACCTCAGGACAAAACAACAAGATGGTCAGCTTGAAAACATGGAGTGGCAGCACAGCATCCAGACTTAAACCCCTTCCAGCTGATTTGGGATGAAGTGAAAAGCAAAGCAAACCTACAAGTGCCAACATGTATGTGACGTTCTGCAGCAGATTAGTGAAGATAAAAATCATGTCAATCATATGAATGAAACAAACAGTCCAACAGTTCAGAAACACATATATGACATATTGACGTCTTTGTCTCATTGGATTTTTGTCAGCCTCAGCACCAGAATTGACAGGAAATCTAGAAAACATAAACAATCAAAGACATACGTATGTGTCAGCATCTCTTGGGTTGTCCAGTCATAGAATTTGCTGACTGGAGAACCACAGACCAACTGAAATGTACATATTGCTTACGGATGTATGAAAATATTGATACACTCGAGTATCACATTATATTCTTTCACACTGAATCTCAGAAACACAGCACTTGCAATGAATAGTTTACATTGGTCATTTAATTTTGCCTCCCAACCACTAGATGGCAGTGCTATCTTCAGTTATTAGACTCTTCCACTTCAGGTATTGAGTTTCCCTAAAATTTGGTATTTAAAAAAGCACAATACATCACCTTGTTTACTGTAATATTGCATTATATCACAATAAATGATACCAAAACTCCTATATCATGATACATATTGTATCGACAGGCCAATACACAGACATAAAGTATGAAAATGTCTGTTCCTACATCTGTAGTAGTAACTCAATCAGAAAAAAAGCAAAGAAAATGATGCTGATTCAGAATGTGTTCATGTCCCGCTGTTTTCCTGCTAAGAAAGGATGCTGAGTCCGTTCCTGTCTCTGCTCCTGTTCTGAATCTTCTCATCTCTGAAGGTCAAACTCGAGGTCCGAGTCTTTCAACCGCAAGAAATGATGCTGAAGCGTTTGGAGACGCAGGACATGTTGTGCAGGACGATGCCCAGGAGGAAGATGAGGATGACTGCCACTAGAAGGACGGTGCAGAATCCGGTCCAGGCTGAACTCTTTAGAGCGCCTTCTTGCTCCTCCTGCTCTTCCTCTCGTCCTAGAGTTTGGCCCATCTCATTGGCGCCTTTGACGTCGAACCGGCAGTTTGGTTCGCTCGTTAACAGGCCCTGCTCTGCATCACCTGCCAGAGGCAGCAGGTAGCATCCATTGCCAGGCAATCTGATGTAAACAGGCGTGTGTTCAGGGTGTGTTACAGAGACGACGGACAAGTCGTCGGGCAGCTGACAGACAGACAGGCCGCTGGGCAGGTGAGTGACGCTCCGGCACCATGGGCAGCGGATCTCTCTGTGGTTCAGCCTCATCTGGCCCAAACACACTGAGCAGCACGTGTGTCCACACTGCAGCACTTTGGGCCGCCGCCGCTGGGGGCTGTAAGGGTTAAAACAGATCTGACACTCCAGTCTGGGGCTCTGAGATGGCGTCTCCATCGTGGACCAGTGGAGGTTCCTCAAAAATAATAAAATGAGGAGCTATTGAATACTTAGTTTTATGATGTCTAGTATCGAGTAGCCTTGTCCAGGCTTTGGCTAAAACAGTGGAAAGTGCCCAGTGAAGGGGCTCCACAAGCCGGAACTGGATTAAGATAATGGATGGATGGATAGTATATTATTTTTACAAGTGATCTTCACCTTGAGGGTGAAGGTGCCTCTCCAAAAACGTTGTTAGGGAATCAGTTCTATGTTGATTAGCAGTAACGTTTTGCTTTCTCTGATATTTATATCCAATTATTTTCTGGGAATGTCTCCCAAAGTTACAGCAGAGTCTTATTTTAACACACTTTGACTTGCCAGTGTGCTACGCTCTGTGAACCATAAGCTCAGGATTTGTATTTTTACATACGTTGACCTGGACTCGCTGACATTTATGCATCACGTTCCTCTTCTTATATCATCTACATCTGGAGAGCATCTCCACTGAGAAGCTGAAGTTATGGAACCAGTCAGTATTGATTATTCTTCAGTTAATCATGACATTCTTTGCTCCTTCTTCCTTTTTCTCGGGGTTCTTCTTTGATCATCTACCACACCTGAAGAGCATCTCCACAGTGAAGCTCTGTTAATAACTGGTGGATATCTCTTATGTCTTCACTGATGTTCCTGATAATATATTGCTGTATACATCACTCCTTCCTTCTTCTTGCTCTCAGAAGAACCAGGTTAGGTCTGGATCTGAAGCTGAAGGCTTATAAACATGGAGGGCTTTACTGGTGAATGGATTTGGCAGTGTATTCACCGATCCAGAATCAGATTAACCTAAATCCAGGAGTCTTTAGTTGGATTTCTGGGAATCTGATTAGAGCTTTTATATGAGGTATACGAGGTATAGTGTCATTTGGAGATAATGATCATATTCGTTTGGATTATTCGATTTTTAGGATATGTTTGCTGAATGAAGGCATTGAGAGCTGTTTGAGAAGAAAGGGAAGTGTTAAAGGTGCAGGTGTGTTATTATTTAATTGATGAACAGTTCCTGGAGCCCTTTTTACGACCAGCATTAATTGCTTAATGATTTATTTGCGGAAGGTTCTCTCAGGTCACTGCAGCAAATACAGCAACCAGCGTGTTCTCCTATGTGAGGCGTGTAGAACCACTTCTAGGCTGGTCTTTTGATGATGGCTGATGTGGTCAACTCTCTCTCTCTGCTGGTCTGATGGCTTGTCAGAGTTTTAATCCACATCTGGTCGTATCTGTGGAGTGAAGAAGAAGAAAGGTTAGCATCAGAACAGACTGTCATTGTTTAATCCAGTCCGAATCTGAGAAGAGGCCGTTTATCACGCCAAAACAGAAAGCTCAGCGTGGACGCTGTCTGCCTCTCATCACACGCTGAAGTTTGGGACGGGTAAACAAATCAGCTGGGATTAAAGCTGCTACACACCACATCACCTCCAGCTTAAACACGCAGAGCACAGACGTCCACTGAGAGAAAGTGGTACACAACATTCTTTAGTCTTACAATACATTCCCATGTTCCCAGAGATCTATGTTCCCAGAACCCTTAGTTCCTCAGGATCCTGTGTTCACCTGGTCCTGAGGTTTCTACAATATGTACCAAGGGTGGATTCTATGTTCCTAAGTTCCTAAGCTGATAAATGCTTAAGATCCTATGTTCCTTGGGTGTCATGTTCACAGGATCCTATGTTCTCAGCTTTACATGTGTCCTCTCCAAGGGTCCCATGTCCCCAGGGCCCTCAGTTCTTACATTCTTAAGATTCTATGTTCCTTGGGTCACAGGATCATATTTTCTCTGGTTCTATATACAAACCGGATTCCAAAAAAGTTGGGACACTAAACAAATTGTGAATAAAAACTGAATGCAATGATGTGGAGATGCCAACATCTAATATTTTATTCAGAATAGAACACAAATCACAGATCAAAAGTTTAAACTGAGAGAATGTATCATTTTATGGGAAAAATATGTTGTTTCAAAATTTCATGGCGTCAACAAATCCCAAAAAAGTTGGGACAAGGTCATTTTTACCACTGTGTGGCATCCCCCCTTCTTCTTACAACACTCAACAGACGTCTGGGGACAGAGGAGACCAGTTTCTCAAGTTTAGAAATAGGAATGCTCTCCCATTCATGTCTAATACAGGCCTCTAACTGTTCAATTGTCTTGGGCCTTCTTTGTCGCTCTGTTCTCTATAGGTGAAAGATCTGGACTGCAGGCTGGCCATTTCAGTACCCGGATCCTTCTCCTACGTAGCCATGATGTTGTGGTTGCTGCAGAATGTGGTCTGGCATTATCTTGTTGAAAAATGCAGGGTCTTCCCTGAAAGAGATGACGTCTAGATGGGAGCATATGTTGTTCTACAACCTGAACATAGTTCCCTGCATTAATGGTGCCTTTCCAGACATGCAAGCTGCCCATGCCACAAGCACTCATGCAACCCCATACCATCAGTGATGCAGGCTTCTGAACGGAGCGTTGATAACAACTTGGGTTATCCTTGTCCTCTCTGGTCCGGATGACATGGCGTCCCAGTGTTCCATAAAGAACTTCAAATTGTGACTCATCTGACCACAGAACAGTCTTCCATTTTGCCACACTCCATTTTAAAAGTCCCCTCACCCAGTGCAAACGTCTGAGCTTGTGGAGCTTGCTTAGAAATGGCTTCCTCTTTGCACTGTAGAGTTTCAGCTGGCAACGGCGGATGGCACGGTGGATTGTGTTCACTGACAATGCTTTCTGGAAGTATTCCTGAGCCCATTCTGTTATTTCCTTGACAGTGGCATTCCTGTTTGAGGTGCAGTGACGTTTAAGGGCCCGGAGATCACGAGCATCCAGTAGAGTTTTACGGCCTTGACCCTTACGCACAGCGATCGTTCCAGATTCTCTGAATCTTTTGATGATGTTATGCACGGTTGATGATGATAACTTAATAGTCTTTGCTATTTTACGCTGGGTAACACCATTCTGGTATTTCTGCGCAACAATGGTGGAACTGGTGATCCTCTTCCCATCTTGGCTTCAGAGAGACACTGACACTCTGAGAAGCTCTTTTTATACCCAATCATGTTGTCAATTGACCTAATTAGTGTTAATTGGTCTTCCAGCTGTTCGTTCTATGCTCAATTTCCTTTTTCCAGCCACTTATTGCTACTTGTCCCAACTTTTTGGGGATTTGTAGACAGTGTGAAATTTTGAATCAACATATTTCTCTTTTTAAAATGTTACATTTACTCAGATTAAACTTTTGATCTGTCATCTATGTTCTATTATGAATAAAATATTGACATTTGCCATCTTCACATCATTGCATTCAGTTTTTATTCACAATTTGTTTAGTGTCCCAACTTTTTTGGAATCCGGTTTGTATGTATTCTCCAAGGGTCCTATATCTCCAGGGTGCTAAGTTCTCCTGGTCCTGAGTTCTGAGGCTCCTATGGTCAAAGGGTCAATTCTATATTCCCAGGGAATATTCTATATTCCCTAAGCTTAACATCATGTGTTCCTTGGGCCTCATGTTCACAGGATCCTATGTTACCAGGGATCCATGTTTTTCAGTTCTACATGTACTATCCCACTACATTCTACATGTACTATCTTAGGGTTCTAAGATCTCAGAATTTTATGTTCCAAGGATGCTATGTTACCCAGTTCTACATATGTGTTCTCCAGAGGCCCTATGTGTGTTCCCTAGTGTTCCTCTGGTCCAGAGCTCTCATTCCACAACATTCCCAAGGATCCAAGTTTACATAATTCTATTTTCCCAGGGTGCTGTTTCCAAGTTCTGCATATGTGTTCAAATGTGCGGTAATCATAGAGCAGAAGAACTAAAGTGAAGAGGGTATAGAGAGGTTTAAGTTAGAGGAACTAAGTGTTTTAAATTGTGAGAAGGAAAGGCAACATTACAACGTGGCTAACACTGTACCGTCCCAACTTTTTTTGCAGGCCTGACATGCAGGAATAGATGTCAACGTAAATACTGTCCTAACTTTTTTCTTACTTTTGGTTGTAAATAAATAAAAATTAAATACAGTATCAGTCAAAAGTTTGGACACACCTTCTAGACATTCAGTGGTTTTCATGATATTAAAATGTTCTGCATTGTAGATTAATACTAAAGTCATCAAATCTATGAGTAAATACATATGAACTTTTATGAATTTAGTAAACAAACAAGTGTTAAACAAACCAGAATATGTTTATATTTTACATTCTTCAAAGTAGGCACCTCTTGCCCAGCTTTCTTGGCATTTTCTCAGTCAGCTTTATGAGGTAGTCACCTGGAATGGCTTTCAGTTAACAGCTGTGTCTTGTCAAGAGTTCATGACTTGCATTTCTTGCCGCTTAAAGGCACAGTATGTAATATTTTGGGTTATCTTTTAGCAGAATTTAAGATAATCACTAATAAAAATGATTAAAAACACATCTAATCATAATAAACTAATAAGTCATTTGATTATTTTACCTTAGAATAAGCTGTTTATATCTACGTTGGTCGCGGGTCGAACACCGACTGAGGCCGCCATGTTGCATCGCCATGTTTCTACAGTAGGTCAAAAAGGACAAACGAGGCTAGCAAAAACTGTTTGTGTTGTAATGAATTGGCCACTCAAATTCGATGGTGCTGTAGCTTTGTTTTACCGTTGGCTGACATAAAACAGGAGAAGAAGAAACAAACGTATACCTCAATAAGAGGAAATACACAGAGGAGAAGCAAGAATAAAGGCTTTTTGGTTTATTTGTTAAGATGGTGGAACATTTTTATGCTCGTCAAGAAGAGAAAACACAACTTCAATCGTCAAAGAAAAGAAAACATAATGAAACTTAGCTTCATATTCGTGTGCGCAGTGTTTTCCCCCATTCCACCTTAAATGGTGCTGCAGGACATTGTAGCACATCGGAGCTGAACACTACTGCAGCATTTAAGGTGGAACGGGAGATTCGTAGCTGCGCGCTAGTTCGCGAGCTTAGCTAATATGAGCTCGTGTGAACTCTTATCAGCTGAAGTGCTTCTTCAGAGCATGGCAAGCTTACCTTGACTAGAGAAAAATGTGTATCCTGCCTGCATTATCTGTCTACAGTGAAGCAGTTTGATGTGTTTACTTTGTACAGAAAACAGCTAACGTTTACAATAGCACTACTGAAGTGCAGAAAATGTTTCGTCTGTATTGTAGCTATGATCATTTTACATATTACATTTCCTAAATTTCTAATTAAAGTTAATCTTACCACTTGACATATCACTAGCTCTAAAGCTGCTATTAGACATCACGTTCGGGAGTATCAAAGATATATGACATCTTACAGCCACCGTAGAGACTCCTTCGTGTTTGGAAAGGAGGGGCTGTGGAAAGTCTTCAGTTGGTTGCAATATGGAAACTAAACCGCTAGATGTCGCTGGAAACTACATACTGTGCCTTTAATGTGTTTGAGACATCAGTTGTGTGTTTACTTTGAAGGAAAAATCTAAAACATATTTTGGTTTGTTTAACACTTTTAAGTTTACTACATGACTCCTTATGTGTTCCTTCATAGTGTAGGGAAAAAAAGAAAAACATTGAATGAGTAGGGTGTGTCCAAACTTTTGACTGGTGCTGTACGTAAATGTATCTATGAGCGTGATCTGGACTGCAGACCACAGCCTCTTTAGTGAACCTGGAGCTGTTTCGTAGCAGAATGTAGAATTGATTTACGGTCACACGTTGCCTGGAGGTAGAGTGGCTATTATGTACGTTAATTGCTTCGCTTAATGCACGTCAAGTCTGGACAATTATTCATATGAAATGAAGTCTGCTAGTGACACAAATGTCAGTCAGGGAGACCACAGTGTTAACAATGTTGTGGTCAAATCAGCAGACGATGACGATGTTCCTTCGCTGAACTCCGCTTCATCTTAGAGAGTTACAGACTGAATATAATGCAGGATAATAACACGCTCAAGTAGCCATAACATAACATAATGACAAGAAAGAGTTGAAAGAGTTGTTGCTCCAATAACGGTCCATAAATTGTGTTCTCCTCTCGGGGGAACAGAACCGAGGGAGTGGCCCTTCATCAAGAATTACTCCGCTCCCATCCCCGGAGAGGAAAGTAATTAATAATGTAATTAAACCTGCGATAGTCTCGTGAATGGACGAACTCCCCTTAGGCTGCGCTGGTTATTAGAAAGTGTAAAGAAAGCAGAAATAATCTCAAGGTTTTTTTTGTCAAAAGGCAGCAGAGCAGACTCTCACTCATAGCCAAAGTGCTCTGTTGGGACAAAAGTATACAGACACCAGCTCATTCACTGTTCTGACTATATTGCCTTCATTATCAGTACTTATTACTGTATTGGTCAATGTTACGCTCCTCATAGTGCCTTTTGGTCCAGTCCAGTCCAGTCCAGCGATTTTTGTTGTATTGTTTCCACTTCTGTTATCTAGCACTGTGGTTCTAGAAGAACACCGTTTCATTGGGACACCAACTCAAGTGACTGTTTGTTCTGAAATCAGCTTTTGTATGAGTAATTCTCTCTGCTGTCCAGGGAAGGCTTCCTTCTAAAAGTTGGAGCACTGTTGTTTGCATTCAGTGAGGTCAGGATGTTAAACACCACCTCATCACCAACTCATCCCAAAATTACTGGATGGAGAGAACACAGCTCCACTGCTCTACAGTTCAGGCCTGGGAGGCTTTATACCTCTCTAACCACACCTAGCATTAGCCATGGTGCTAACAGGTTAAGTCCTATTCTATTGGAATAGTTAGTACTTGTCTACAGGGACTTCATTTCACCGTATTCAGCTTTTGCAGTGATTTACACGTCTCATCCCATCAAATCTGATGAATTATTGGAAAATATAGAGCATTTACGATTGTATGAACCAGTTATTTTCTGATCCGTCTCTTGTAAACAAAGGGCTGGGGGGAGGGAGCGGGATCGACGATAGCCTGTCAAGAGTCCTGTGGGTAAACTTACTAAATCATTTGAAACCTTTGACAAGGGCTAACCTTGATAAAATGCCCTTGGACTTCTCTTCTCACATTTCTATCCACATCAATCTCTGGTTTTATGCTGAGTAAGGCAGCTTTCAGCACAAATGCCTGCTGTCTTTCTTCACCCCAGCCTACTGAAATACTCCAGAGCAGTTAGCCATTATGGTAATTTCTGCCTTTTTTTCCTCCTGCCATCTGTGAAAAGCACAGCTAATGAAACGCATTCACCGTGGAATTACTCTAATTAATCGGTTCCTAGAAGGCCATCACTGATATGGACAAAAGTATTCAGACATCTGCTCATTCACTGTGTCTTCTGAAATCAAGGGAATTAAAGTGTCTCTATTATCCAGGGAATCTCTACTTTATTTTGGATTTGGTACACATACATACACATTACACTTATATAGCGCCTTTCTAGACACCCAAGGATGCTTTACAATCAACACACTTCATATACACACACTCTGGTAAGAAGCGGCAGCCAGTCGCGCACAGCGTACTCTCAACCGGTAGCGACCGTCCACCTGGAGGACTGCATCGAGGACTAGGGGGATCACCCAGGACAGAGTGCCAACCATATCTAGGCATACACACATTCATACACAGTCATACACACACCAGGGTCATTTTAGAGTAGCCAATTCACCTGACCTCCATGTTTTTGGACTGTGGGAGGAAACTGGAGTCCCCGGAGGAAACCCACGCAGACACGGGAAGAACATGAAAACTCCGCTCAGATGTGGACTCAAACCCAAGACCTCAGCGCTGAGAGGCGAACGTGCTAACCAAATATCATTCAACCACAAGCATCATTGAAGTCAGGATGCTGGATGATCACCACCATCACCACCACCTCATCCTCAACTCACCAACTCATCCTAGAAGTAGAACACAGTTCAATGCTGAGGGGCTTTAGCCCACCTAGCATTAGACATGGTGCCAATAGGTTCACGTTTAGTCCTTTTAGATTGGAAGTATGTCAGGAACTAGACAAGCTGTTAACTTAAAGTAGATAATGCATTCAAAAGAAGTGGTGTCCATGAATATTTTGGCATACAGTGTATGCATCCTTATTTAAACAGCACCAAACTAGGCTTTCTGTGGGGAAAGTGTAAATATTCCACTACGATATCAAGTGTTATTTGTCATCCTGATAGAACTGGTGCATAAGACAATAAAACAGCCCTGCAGACTATCAGCTGTATGCTATAAGAGCCCATCAGCTGGATAAATGAAGCGGCAGCGGGGGATTTGTCAACACTAGATGAGAAGAGAAGGGGTGAAATGGGGGAAAAGTCACTTAAAACATGTGCGTCCTCAAGGGCGATGGATCATGCTAACCAGGTGCGGTGGTACAGGGGAGGTGTGGAGCATACTCAAGCATGTCCCTGGTGACACAGGATTCTTCATTCAAGCCCTAGAAGAAGCGGGAGCCTACAGCCATATTTCTCAAGCATAGCTGAGCCAACAGTTATGGCAACCATCAGTATCCTCAGGGTGTTTACATCATAGCAAAGCAGCGTAGGAACCACAACCTTGAGGCCATCGCACAAGGACGTTCGCCAAAGCCATGTAGGATAACCAGTGTCTTCGACCATGGCTTTAGGTCAAAAGAAGCATTAAAATAGGATATATGCACTTGAAACTCAAAACAGATGAGCATAAAACAAGGCAATATACACTCACTGGCCACTTCATTAGGTACACATACCTTCTATCTATACTCATTAGCTCCACTGAGCATACAGGTGCACTTTACAGACTGTAGTCCATCTGTTTCTCTGTATACTTCCTGTTCTTCAAAGATCAGGACCCCCCACAGAAGAGGTGGATCATTCTCAGTGACACTGATGTGGTGGTGGTGTGTTAGAGCTGCTGGATGTTAAACACTGCCCTCTATTAGGCACACCTACCTTGTTGGTCCACTTTGTAGATGTAAAGTCAGAGACAGTAGCTCAGCACAGTTTGTGTTAGTCCTCTAGTCCTCACACTGTTGGCTGGTAGTTACACTGAGGTGTTTAAAAACAACAACGAAATAACACCACCACCACGTCAGTGTCACTGAGAATGATCCACCATCTCTGTGGGGGTCCTGACCATTAAAGAAAGGATGAACAAAGTATACTCCCAGAGCTTCATGACTTTCTTCTCTTCTAAGATCCACACAAAAGGGGAGGAGTCATATAAAAGCTGAAACTCTTCTTTCTATGAAACGTGTTCATTTCGGACTATTCAGAGCTTATGATTAAAGATTCTAATTCTAATAAACCACGTGTCATATCCTCAGTTACTAAAAGTGCAGATTTTTACTGATTTTTGAGTCCCAAACAAGTCGAACTGAGCACTGGCTGTCCTGCTGAAGGCGCCCTCTTGTGGCAGTCGTAAGATGAACCTACATAATGTCCCTTTAGTGCTGTGCAGCCTGTAATAAATGATTTCTGGAACTATAAATCTAAAAGTACCTACATTTTTAGTGTTCAGCAGTAAACTGTAGGCATGTGTTATTATATTACACACCATAAAAGTAGAAGAGTTGTTGCTAATGTAGAATGTTGTGCTTATTTCATGTAGTTGCTCGATAAAAAACAAAATTTTGGATAAAATGAGAATCCTAAGAGGTTAACCAGCAGCAGATGCATTAGTAAAGAAGCTTTGATCGGCCGTAGAGGCTTTTGACTGATGTGAAACCTTAAGAAGTTCTCTTCATACAGCAGGTTGTGCTAATGAAAAAAAAAACATCCTAAAGAAGAGGAGAACACAGGATGAGGGCAATGAAAATAGAGACGTTCCCAAGAGGATTGAGCGTGGTAGGCGCACGGGTTCTCATTTCCATACACAGAGCCCTGCCACAGTGTAAAAGAGTACAAACAGAGCACAGAAGCGAGCTCAACCTCACACCTAGACAACAGAACTGGCACAAATGTCATAAAAGTTACACAACAGGCCACACTGTTATCAAGCACTTCACTTTGATCATGTTGTTTTATCACTCTCGGGTTGCCCTGTGGCTGGAGTATACAGCCCTGATCATTACCTCAGTAACACAACAGCTATTAAGCAAACCGAGTCTGATCAGCCTCTGGCGAAAGCGGTGACTCCATCAGTCAGCATCAGATAGGGTGGAGATAGTGTAAGTTAATATCACTGGAATTCACTGATTAAAGCCCAAGGACACAGCTAGTGAAAGAGAGCATTGATATAAAGCTGAAGCAGCCCTACATGTTAAACATCCCTGAGTGGTTATTGCACATACAGCTGAAAATATGAGACCATGACTTTGTGTGGTATTATTTTAAAAGGGTCTTTACTTTACAGAAGTAAACATTTGTTACATTCTGACATCCAATCAAAGGCTCTTCAGTGGTTCTTCTTTGTTCTGGCAGAATAACTAAACCTGCTTAACCCTTAAACGTTGTTTTGATTGAGCACATTTGAGACACCTTGTAGAAGGTGTTAAACTTAACTCAAACTTCATAGTGCCATCTCTACCAGTTGGTAGAGGCATGTTTGGGTAAAACATCCACCAGAGGTCAATAGAAAGGCAATGTTTTGTTGTCGGAATGGAAACCCGCAATGCTTCATCACAAGAAATAAACTGGATTAAATTGTTTAAAACATCACAAAAGATAACAAATTTATACCTAATGATGATATATATATAACCATAAAGTGCCATCTCAACCATTTGGTAGAGGTGTTAAGGACATCAAAGGGTTGACATTAAAATGTAGAACGTTTAAACGGTTATCAGACATTTTTCCTCCGAGCTCCAATGATTACATTTGCACAAAGTCCAACTTCTGGGTGAGGGTGATCCCCCAGACCCCCCCCTCCACCCCACCCCCACCACAGAAGTAAAGAACCTCTCCTCCATAAGGGATAAAGAAACCTGAGCCCTGACTAGCCCACAACAATCCTTTGACGACATTTGTTTGTTTATGGAGAAACCCAATTCTTGACCAATGAACGTTTGCTCATGCATACAGTAGGTGACCCCACCATAAGCTCTGACACAATTCCAGCCAAAATTCAACATCACCACCACTTTCTAACCTCGTTTTATTTTACAAATAACTGCTTTTGTCAATATGTTTTATAGATTTATGTCTCTCTGGTCTGACTGGCTGATCTCTATTGTTCTTCAGTCAAAACACAGCCCAGGTTTTAACAAGAGCAGACAGAGCTGTGGGCTGAATAGGTGCATATATATACACATGCATTTGTTCTTGTAATATCACACTATTTTTGCAGTGTTCACACTACATCTGGCTCTAAAAAATTAAGATTTTTTTGTACTTAAAGAGTGCAGGAGTGGCTACATACATAAACCCACAGCACTAAATAGTGAAAGCTGATTTCATAAACACAGGAACATACCTGAAGTACCCAATCCAGTTTGTCTAGATGTTGATGGCAGGCCTTCATAAAGTCGCTCTAAAACAGTAAACATAAAAAATCTGGGCTGAGGGCTGCTGGATAACCTGATCCTCGTACTCCAAGTGCAAAGTCCTACAATAAAAGTGAATGGACGGTCCTACAATAAAAGTGAATGGATGGCCCTTTGTTACCACGGATGGTTCCTCAACTTCTAAGCTGAAGAATAGCTGCATTTTTTCCATGTAGGAACATAATCTTTATGCAGAAAGAGAGCGCACCTCCCTTGAATCCCGAAGGATCCTCTTTCAGAACATTAGAGAAGATAACTCTATCAGATTGTGTTGCAATGCATTGAGTTGACTCCACTCATCTGGTCGTGACAGTTAAAAAGTCAATGTATTAAAATAATAAATCTTCTTGCATTAACCCAGTAAATCTACTTGCATTAACCCAGTAAATCTACTTGCATTAACCCAGTAAATCTACTTGCATTAACCCAGTAAATCTACTTGCTTTAACCCAGTAAATCTACTTGCATTAACCCAGTAAATCTACTTGCATTAACACAGTAAATCTACTTGCATTAACACAGTAAATCTACTTGTTATAACCCAGTAAATCTACTTATTTAACATAGAAAATCTACTTATATTAGCACAGTAAATCTTGTTGTTTTAGCACAGTAAATCTACTTGTATTAACACAGTAAACCTAGTTGTATTAAACACAGTAAATCTAGTTGTATTAACACAGTAAATCTAGTTGTATTAACACAGTAAATTTACTTTTATTAACCCAGTAAATCTACGTGTATTAACCCAGTAAATCTACGTGTATTAACCCAGTAAATCTACTTGTTTTAACCCAGTAAATCTACTTGTTTTAACCCAGTAAATCTACTTGTTTTAACCCAGTAAATCTACTTGTTTTAACCCTGTAAATCTACTTGTTTTAACCCTGTAAATCTACTTGTTTTAACCCAGTAAATCTACTTGTATTTAACATAGTAAATCTACTTGTATTTAACATAGTAAATCTACTTGTATTTACATAGTAAATCTACTTGTATTAACACAGTAAATCTACTTGTATTAACACAGTAAATCTACTTGTATACATAGTATATTTATTACAGTAAAACTAGCTGCATTACTGTAGTATTTCCATTGTAGTATTGTGGTACCTCATGGTAGTGTCCAAAAACATGGTTTTACTGTTATGGCTCTACTACAGCAACACCATCATGTATTGTTGGCTGTTTCACCAGCGACCATTAGACCTCGAGTTCACTAACTTGGTTCCAGACTCTTACGCAACGTCTTACAGAACCCAGAAGTGTTCGGTTCTACCAACAGCTCAACGCTCCTTCTCAGCAGCTTTTCTGACTAAAGTTAGTGGACAGGACTGACGCTCGGACTGCACACGCGGGCAAAGCTGCAGGTGAACTTACCTGGTGTCGCGCGGGCAGCCTCGCGATGTCCTACCCCCCGGTTAGAACGGCTCCGGGTCTCGCAACGCGCGGACTGTTTTGACAGTTCAGGCTACAAGCCCCGCCTTCCCTCCGGCGCTCCCACAAAGAGCAGCTGGAGCTGCAGCCAATAGGAGCAGCCCACTAGTCGATAGCCTTAACCAATAATCGATAACCACTGATGTAGCCCGGAGACTAAGAGCACCCACCAGCTGAGCAGTAGTCAAGAACCAGCCGTAGTCTGTGACAAAGAAGCACAACCAGGAGAGGCGTGGCCAGCAGTCATGAACAATGGATGTGGCTAATAACATGGCTAATAATATCATACATTCACTAAGAGCTAATAATAATAAAAAAGTAATGTACAATGTAATATAATAAATACATATTATAGAAAATATACAGTCATATGAAAACATTATGACAACTTCCTTGTATCTATATTTGTCCATTTTAGCTCCACTGAGCATACAGGTGCACTTTACAGACTAGTCTCTCTGCATGCTTTGTCCTGTTCTTCAGTGACCAGGACCCCCCACAGAGCTGGTGGATCATTCTCAGTGACACAGATGTGGTGGTGGTGTGCTAGAGCTGCTGGGTGTTGAACACTGTGTCCATGCTATTAGACACGCCTTGTAGATGTAAAGTCAGAGACAGCAGCTCAGCACAGTTTGTGTTGGTCCTCTTGTCCTGACACTGTTGGCTGGTTGGTCACTATTTTCACTCCAGTAATGACAGTCAGGCGTACAAAAACACCAGTAGCTAACACACCACCACCACGTCAGTGTCACTGAGAATAACCCGCCAGCCCTGTGAGGGGTCCTGACTATTGAAAAACAGGAAGTACACATAAAAACACATGAACTACAGTGTGTACAAAGTGCACCTAGTCATTGGAGCTAAAGTGTAGGTCTTAATGTAAAGACACTGACTGTGTAGTCATCAAGAGTATGTAATAGCAAATAATTTCAGCAGAGTGAAGCAAAATAACATTCCCCCAGAACCATGGTACTGGGCAACAGAAGTGCAAACAATACAATTCAACAGAATAGAATAGATATATAACAGTCCAACACAGTACAAAGCACATCCACATCAGTAGAAACATTCAGTGCAGCAACAGCCCTAGAAGTGCCAGCTTTCTATAAAAAAGGTCATCACAAACAAAACCTTCTGGATTTTAGAAGGGGAGGGGCTATAACGCCAAGCGCAAAAACAAGAATACAACTAAAGTGAGCCAAAAACAGAGGAGGTGCACAGCATGGTCAAAACATCTGGCACTGCTTGTCTTAATTGTGTCCATGTGTGGCAAACTGTAAACAGTGTAAAAGAGAAAGTCAAGTTTCCTGCACTGCATGTTCACGGCTCCATCATGTCTGAATGAAGTTACATTCACATTTAGAAATGCATGAAGAAGTGATTTAAATCACAAACCTTTCCAAGAATTGAATACTCGTCAACATTTGTGGTTTGTAGGTTGTAAAGCAGGGGTGTACACACTTTTTCAGCCTGCTTATCTAATGACTAAGTCAAAATGATCTTCCTAATATTAAAATGCAAGACATATTTATTTATAAATATACTGACAATTTATGTGTACAGTGTATGCTGGTGTACCTTGAATAACTACATTACACAATACAACTGTGTACATGTTTTGTCATTAGCCTACTTTACTCTGATGACTTGCACTGAATGGAATCAGTCAGGGATGCAAAGTCTGGACAGTAGTTGCTGATAGCCAGCCTCAAGCAAACCTCCAAATGATCATCAGTCATATTGGAACAATACTTGGACTTAATGATCTTCATGTGTGAAAAGGCTGACGCTGAATAATGCAGTCAAGGCAAACACACTTCAAAAATGACAGTAAAAAAGTCCTCCACTCCGTATGGAAATGGTCAGTTTTAGGCTTCTTACACAGGCAGAACAAACATACATGTTAAGAAATTACAGTGACAGGTGAACACGGACTGCTGGCCAACTTGAAAAACACTGTTTACAAGTCCAGATGCTGTTTTATGAAGCGATGGCGGAGACGGCCAATCACACGTTAGCAAGAAAAGGAAGAGCCAATCGAATGAGCTTGTGGGCAGTCAAAAATGAAACAGGATTTTCAGAATGAGCGACTTGGAATCCCGCTGGGTCCTAGTGCTCGAGCAGTCTCCCTGTATGTCAATCAAGTGAGATGTTTTATAGCGAGGACGGAAGATAGGCTGACGTCTATTTTTTAAAATACCATACGATCTACCCACACTACCTTTGTGATCGACTGGTAGATCACGATCGACGTATTGTGCCCCCCTGTTGTAAAGCAATAACTCAGCCAGAAATCATATTTACCAAACTATCCGCATATCTTCAACATCAGCCAAGATTCACATTTCACTTCTTTTTTTTTTTTTGCAGAAGTGACCTTGAGTCACCTAGACGTTTATGGAGAAATATCACCAAAATTTCTCGCAACCTTCTTAAACCACATTGACATCTCAATCTAATGTTGTTTAGGACACTATGTCCACTAGTCTGTGAGACCTGCTGTAGAGTCATACATCCAAAAAATTTGAATATCATGAATATTTTTGTTCATATTTTAATTCACGTTACATTTATTACATGTAAAATGACATTTCAAGTCATTTTGAATGTTGATTTTTGAATGTTGGCTTTGGTTTGGCTGACCAATCACAGTGATATGATGGTCAGTAGTAGTGTTGGGACTGTGGGCAGCTGATGGGCATCCTCATCAGTGGGTAGAAGCATGAGATGTTCAAAATTTTCTTGGTAGATGTTGACTTTGGACTGGACACAGTGGACCAACACCAGCACCTCAAACCATTACAGACTGCTTAGGTGCCTACTGAATTCTAGTGTGAGCAATTCCTTTCAAGATCAACATTGCCTGCAAAGACCATTAGTCTCTCTCAGACTTCACAGGAATTTTAAAATATCAATCAATCAGCACTGTAGGGCACCAGCTCATCTCAAACGATGAAGCTGCCTGGCTTTGTGTACAGGAGCCTTAAAGCAGAACAGCTTATATTTAGAGGAATCAGTCAAACATGAACACGTCAACACTGTCACTCAAAGTCACACCACATGCTGAGATGTTGAAACATGACACGGTCAGACAGCCACTCAGTGGACTGCTGTGTTTTGGTTTGCAGCAATGCAGGTATATAGTTCCCAGTGTTTACACCTTCAACTTAATGCTAATGTGCAACTTACATGCACATCGATAACATGAAAAACAGCCGGTAGCATCACTCTTTCTTCTGATCAATACCGTCTCAGATCAATTTCATTGCATAGGTAACACTGTTATGAAGCTCAGGTGCTGATAAGAGCTCTTCTTAATGTGGAGTTACATAAGAATCAGTTTAACACCTGCAAAAGGAGCCAATTTGCATCATTCAACGTGCTTATTATGTGGTCAAAATGACATCTCATAACAATACTTAGCAGGTAAAGGGCTGCCATCACAGACAACCTCATTTTAAAGTGAGGTATTCCATAAAGCCATGGTTTAGCCAGGTAACTTTAGCCCAAACCTGCACAACATGAAAACAGCAGAAGGGAATCCCTATTGGACCACTGAGTTTAGGCTATCTGGCTAACTTAGACATCTTGCTTTGAAGAACACCCCCAAATTTCTCAGTAAGCAGGATAACTTGAGCCAAACGTTGACAAATATGCAGGAGAATGTTCATTAGCACTTCGGCTACTGGACAGGCTTATTTTAAGGCTATATTTCACAAACCAGAATGTCCCAGTTTAGCTGGCTAACATTCGCTACCCATTTGATGGGAAAATAGAACATTCCTATTGGGCAATGTTGGGATCAGGTAATCTGGTTAAATCCTGTGATGAAATATTGATAAGTCTTACCAATTGCTCCCCCAGTAGTTACGCTGTTATGCTATATTAAATGGTGACGTGTCAGGCACTAGGACCAAGCAGAAAACAACCACTCAAACTGAAGTCCGTTTCCTTTTAGACCAGCCTTCGATTGGCTCTGCCGTTCCTAATGTGCGATTGGATGTCCCCGCTGTCACTCCATCTGGTTGTTTAATAATTTAATTAATTATGAATTATAAATGTAACAATTTCTTAATATTAATTTTATTACTTTACTATTAATAACAATTTATAGTTATTAGAATATTATTCATATTAATTATAAATTAACTAATGTATTTAAAAATTTATGTGCAAACCCCCACCTCCCCCACCTCGGAAATCAAAATTTTGCCATTGCTGTCAGGTCACTCACAATGTGATAAAGAACCAACACTTCAAACCCAGAGTGATGAAAGTGTGAGATCCAAGAAACGTGGCCCAGGTTGCCAGGTCCTGTAAAACTCTCCAGCCCACTGTCTGAGAAAGTGGCCCTACATAAACTTAAAACTAACCAAAAATCTAGAGTCTAATCACAAATGTTTGAGCAACTTAGAATTGTTTTTTTATTACTCTTAAATCTTTTCATATTTTTTCATTCATTTTCTAGATAGCTTTTTAGTCATTAAAACACAATGCTTTACCTAAGCTATATTTTTAGTTGCTCCACTGAATCTTCTAATATTAGAAAGTCTATCCATGATATCTCTGGCTCTTTTGTTTCCACTGTATTACTATAAGAGTTTTTGGTGGTCATGGTACATTCCGGGCAGCATGGTGGCTTAGTGGTTAGCACGTTTGCCTCTCAGCGCTGAGATCTTGGGTTTGAGTGAGTCCCCATCTGAGCAGAGTTTCCATGTTCTCCCAGTGTCTGTGTGGGTTTCCTCCAGGCGTCCCACAGTCCAAAAACATGAGGTGGAGGTGAGGTGAGGTGGATTGGGTACTTTAAATTGTTTGTACGTGCGCGTATGTATGTGTGCACCCAGTGATGGATTGGTGCCCTGTCTTGGGCTTAGTTGAATAGTGTAATGCCCTGCCCGGCGCCAGTGAGGGGCTAGGGGACTAACCACGACCCTGATAAGGATTAAGCGGGTGTGATAATGGATGTCCAAAAGCAGTCCAAAAACTCAAAACCTGGCAATCCTGAAGCCATCTCAACAGCCTAACTGTAGTTACCAATGCCTACGCCATTACCACAACCGCCAAAGCAGAGCAAATCTGATCTGCTCTCTTACTAATAACAGTGTGAAGGTACCCCAGCAGAACTGATTTGAGAAACAAATCCGATTTGCCTGCAGCCTAAACGTAACCCCGCCCCTTTCAAACTGATGCACTTGAGCATGGACAGCTTCACAACACAGGGCAGCCAATCACAACAGGTTTTTGTGTCTTAAAGACACAGTATGTTTAATTGTTTTAGAGAAGCTGAACATGGTTGTGTAAATAGTCATATGTGACCCCGCCAGAGAAAACCAGGCCAAAGTCTTTTTTTTTGTTGTTTGTTTTTTTGTTTTTTTCAAAAATAGTTTTTTGTGAACTTAAGTTTTGTTTTTGATCAAAATATGTACTCCGATAGATATCTGAGACTATTATCTTTCATTTACAGCAATAATACCGAGTGGCTAAGTTTTGTCGCTAATGAGACTTTGGCCTGGTTTTCCCTGGCGGGGTCAAATATAA
>BRDA01001375.1:7444-19944 GCA_036984385.1 Crenuchus spilurus | reverse complement strand
GCAATGCAATTTTTAATGACACCATGGAGCAAGTAAACACACGTTATATGCACTTCAACACTGCATTGCAGGTCTAAAAATAGTTTGCACAACAATAAAAAGACACGTCTGGACTAGGCCCAGCCAGAGCATCATATTTTCCATCCACCTCCACCATTTTCTGGAAGTCTTCTGCATTTCCCCTGCCCAGCATTTAGATAATGTTCGAGAATGTTTGTGGGCCGCACTTTGACAAAGCTCCGGGTCCACACCTCCCAAATCCAACCACATCCGAGTACACGGGCATGAACAAGCACGTTAAAGCATGGCTCAGGGACATCATCCTCAAAACAGGATTAAGATGAATGCACAGCACCCAAAATAGAGTGAGCATTGGAAATGCAGTCATGTTCCACAACACTTTCAAAATACCATCACCATCCACATAAATATACTAGTGTTTATTTATTTTGATAGTGTGCTTCTCGTGCATGCTATAGTGCAAAAGTGTCTAAAGCTTAGGTTATACATTCAAGTAGAGCAGGGTGTAACTTTAGTATCTAGTTCCTCTTCTTTTCATAGAGCCTGTAAAGAAAGAACATTACAGATGAATACTTGTGCACAAGTCATTTTATTTCTAAATGACATTTAAAAACCCAGACGACTTGTACCAAAATCCTGTAACAAAAGGTGAGGGTGACGAAGAACAAGGCCAAGAGTAAAGCCAAGACATAGCTAGGAACACAACAAGGAACCCTCAAACTGGTCAGCAGATCTTGGGGAGTATAACAGTTCAGTAATAGGCAGGAGCCATCCCAATCATTGCTTCAACCCTTTAATATTTGGCTCAACAATTTGGTAGAGCACATTTGAGTCACTATATTTATAATCTTATTGAAGGTGTTGAACTTAATGTGATTGTGCCATCTCTACCAATCGGTAGAGGTATACGTTAGGCTTCTAAAAAAAATAAAAATTCACCCGTCACTAGAAATGTGACGTTCTCATCTGAAAGCAAACCAGTAATGTTTCAGCACCACCAGAGGGAATAAACTGGATCAAATGAGTAAGGACTAAGGACCAAGAAGCACTGGATGACAATCCAGCCAAGATGGCTCAACCTTCCCAGATCTCTAGCTGATGACTGATTTAACCATCGCAATACTTCAGGTGGAAAGATGCTTTTGATCAAGGAAACAATTGCTTCAGAGGCAGGTACAACTGTAGATCACTGGCATAGCAGTGCAATTAATGTTTTCATATGATTTAATGGAAGAATGTAGATCAGGGCATCAAACTCCAGTCCTGAAGGGCCAGTGTCCAGCAGTTTGTTCTGCTCCAACACTACAATTAAACCTTTTAATTACCTGCCAAGTTAAATCTGGTGTGAACAGGAAGATCAAACTGTTCAGGAATCTGGCACTCCAGGACTGGAGTTGACACCCCTACTGTAGATTGATAATAGGACTGGCCCTAAACCGACCCTTGAGTAACTCCACAAGTAACTGTGGAAGTAGGGGATTCATTTCCATTAGGAAAAGCAAAATGGTTGTGCAGCTAAAGTGGTTCCACTTCCAGTCACTAGGTTTTTACTATATGGCCAACAAGTTGCAACTGTTATCCCAGGAGGTCACCAAGTTGTCACTACGCTCATGGACCTGCTCTGTGATGTACGAAACAATGTCTGCTGGTCCAGCAGAAGGGCATGTACTTTTCCCAGCCCATTCTTTAATAGGAAAATTCCAAACTGTATACAAAGCACTTCATTCCCCATCAGACTGAACATTCTGGACTTAGAACAGTGTTGATCTCAAATTGCTGGACCAGTTAAAAGGACAAAAACTAATGGGTATAGATTACAAATTGGGTAACAATGTATCTCACATTGTGAAGCAAAATAAAAGGTGCTTACCTCTGCCTCTCTGGTAATAGGAAAACTCAGACTCCTCTTGATCATATTCATTTCTCCTGGGCCTCTGCTGAGCCAACATCTTGCATGAAGGCCTTCGTCGCCCAGGTCTCGCTTCATTTTAGAGAAGACAGTTAATCTCAATCATGCATTCAGACAGTTAAATTATGAATCAACTTGACCATAAGAACCGTTCATTGGTCAGCAACAAGCAGTTAGTGCTTGTTACCACCACACTTTTTGGAACTATGGGACCATCTCAGCAGATGTACTTATTGCTCACCTAGTAACAACCCAAAATGCAAGTGATGGGCAAACTGCCCAACCTTGCAAGATGATCAGCATCAACCAAACATCTAAAAGCCTACCTTTTTCACCATGTTGCCTACAGGGCCTTGATCTAGGTTTGCTGTTGCAACTAGTCCAGCTTTCCTGGTCCATCACCTCCCGTTGTTGACTTCTCCATTGGTGCTCTGAAAAAAATTGTTGAAAGATACATGGAGAGCATCAACTGACTACACAATGCATCGGCACTAAAACCATAGATTGAAGGTGCTTACCAGAGTAAGATCTTGTCTGGGCACCTTTTAAACCTTTTCCCTTGATTTGGTCCATTTTAGCTGATGCATAGAGTTGTTCTCCACACTCTCCACTGCCATGGTCTTGATCCTGCTCATCAACCTCCACAAACTCTTGTACCTTTCTGGCTTTGTGTTTGGCAGCCTGCCGACCACAAGGAGACTGCCCATGCCTGGAAGTGTGTTGCCTCAACACAGACTTCTGAGATTGATAAGTGATTGGTTCTTCTGCATCTTCTAGCTCAAACTCACTGTCTTGATCGTACATCTGAGCCATTTCCTTCTCTGGATAGTTGTAATGTTCAGGAAGAGTTGTTTCATCCTCGTCTGGCAAGCTTGCTCCACAGCAGATGCATGTTTTGATGCAAATCAAGGAGTCATCTCTGAGCTCATTGGAGCAGGTGGGAACAGAACTGGTTTCTGCCCGTTTGTCACCACCTACGTAGACTTGCCCAGCAATCAACTCATCTTCTACATCTGTGGAAAACATCTCCCTGGAGGAAAGCTCATCTAAAGAAGGACTGAGGACACTTTGCCGTTCTTGGATCACTTGGGGATAGTAGCTGTAGGAGTCCACACTCCTTAAGGAGAATCTTTTAGCTGGTAACATAGAAGAGTCATCCAGATAGACCAGTGGGTCAACATCATTCTGAAGCAGCAAACCAGTGGTGGTCTTGTTGGAGGGCAAACGAAGAATTTGATATTGGAGTTCACAGTCAATGACCTGCAGAAGAGGCTTCAAAACATCAGCAGGGTCAGGCGGCAAGATTTCCACTTGCTCACCTTGCTCTGTGATCTTGCCCTCACATGGTTGAGATTTCTCACTGATCTCAGAAACACAAGTTCCAGAATCTTGGACCTCCTCTGGACCTAAAATGCTTTTATTGCCAAGATCATTGGAAGCAGTTTTGGAGTCAGATCTCTCACTCTGAAAGAACTGAGCTTCTGTTTCTTTTTGGTCATTCTTTTTGAGATTCTGGCCCTCCTCATGAATGGAGGAGCTGTCAAGGGGCAGCACACCTGACAAGACGCATTCCTCCAGTTTGCCATGGCTCGCCTCTGCATCATACACAGCGGAGTCATTAAGTGTCGTTGGCATTACCTCATCGCCTTCCACCATTTTTGCGAGCCCAGGAGCAGGCTTAGCATCTCCACAGTTCAGCTTCTCAACTTCATGAGAGTATGAAAGTACAGCAGGAGTTGAAGAAAGCATTGCATTCGACTCTCTGACAGCACCAGATTTCTCACAGGTTTGGAGACCATCCAGGCTGTTGACGAGTTTGCCAACTGGATCCCTAGGCTCTGTCTGGGCTTCAGAAGACGTAGTCTCTCGATGCATACTCATCTGCTGGATGTGCTGACTGAAACGGAGGTCATAAGAGGCAACTGAAGGAAAAAGGGGAGTTACTCTTCTGTAATCGTTGGGCTGCATTGGCGCATGTGGAACCATATAACCAGGACACTGCATATATTGATAAGGAGCCAAGTAGGGTCGCCCAAAGGGCAAAGCTGAGAAAAGAAAAGCAAAGAAACTGCATCAAGTTGATGGTTAATAACCTACCAATATCGATACCATGATTTCCAGGTTTTAGGTGATTAATATTAAAGTAGAAGTTGTATAAAGGTTTCTTTTAGTGTAATCATAAGGAAGAGTAACAAGCCAATCAACAATAGAGTAGAGGTCATCTAAGACCAAATTACCTGGACATATTTGGAAATCATTATGCTGGAACACTGTTCTAGCCTTCTTACCTGGCCCTGGGAAGCCATATTGTCCAAATGGATCCATAGGCCATTGATACATAAAATAAGGCTGAGATGGGGGCTGAACATAGAAAAATGGTCTACTGTGGTTAACTGGGTGGTGAGTTTGCTCAACATCTGTTGACTGTGAGGGATTGTTAACATCTAAAGAAGACAGAAAGAAAGATTTCTCAGTAAAACCCCAATCAAAACTCAAACTTAAAACTTTGAGTTTAACACTTACCTTCCATTTTTAGTGAAGGGAACACAGAACACTAAACACCACAACACTACAAAAGAAAAACACAAAACTGCTTTTAAATGTTATTTTAAAGTGAACATAATTAACAATACCCAAACACAGTATGCTCATATATGTTTGAGGGAAACCAGGCAAAATCCAACCTTAAACGTGAAATGTGACAATTCAAAGTGGAATTAGAAGTGCACTAAACAAGAGCAACAAACTCTGGGTCAATATGTCCACCCCTACACGTTTAAGTCACATACACGCCACTGGGACCGCCAGCTGTGCTCCATTTTAGCATTTAATTAGATAGATTTAACCAGGGTTGCCAGGCGTAGTGAAATTCCCAAGGGCAAAAGTTCCATATAATGTGTCCCTCATAATATGAAGCTGAATCACAAGTCAACTGCAGAGGGTGTAAATGTTCAAGTGCCATTATATTATCCTAATATCTAAATTGTATAGCTTTAACTATGGTTACCAGGTCCAGATAAATTACCCAGCCCAAAAGTATATCTAAAATGTGTATCTCATAAGCTAAATATAACTCACAGTCAACTGCAGAAAGTACGAATGCTGAAGTACCAGTATACTGTTCTATACAGGGTTGCCAGGTCCAAGAAAAATCTACAGAGTGTTGTCCCCCTAAAAATCTATCCACTTTGAGCTGAATGTAAGTTAACCTATTATCTAGTTTCTGATCACAGTCTATTCACATAAATTAAATGCAAAAGAGAAGTGCCAGTTTACTACTCTTACTTTAATATTATGCTCTTACTCTGTTATTGATGTTGCTGTTATTACAAGATAGCACAATTGTAAACTTGATTTTTATTTATATGTTAGACTTTGTATGACTTTGTGTCAAATTGAAGCGAAAATTGCAGGTATTGTCCATCAATAATAACAAGAAATGACAATAGAAAAGGTATTTAAGTGATCATGTAGTATTGTAAAGTTAAATTCATGCAAAACCTCTAAATTTCCCTCTACATACTACACTGTAGTGTATTAGACTAATTACTGGCATTTTATTTTGAGATTGACCTTGTAATGATTGAAATATGGGATTTATAAATTATATTTGTGCCATGTTTGGATGTAATGAATATATCTGAACTGTATGTGTTTACACTGCAGATCCTGAAGGGGCAGTAATGGGCCTTTTTCGGTTTATGCTTGCCGGCCACCGTACAGCTCTCGAGTCCATGGTAGGAGTTTAGCTGGATAAAATCAGACGGTAAGTAAATGAACAGGACAAATAACAACTATATACGAATCATTTATTATTTAATACGCAATTGTCAGTAATATTTACGCATTTATGATAAACTGTCAGTTTTTGTTTCTGCTTTAATGAAGGTATTTTCATGGTTAGCTAATGGTAAAGCTATGCTAAGCTAACTCTCTAAACGATGATAATAAGTGTACAAATAAGTGTTAATAATGTCATTTTCTAAGGCGTTTGCCCACATAACCCACATTTACGGTTTGTTTACGTTTTGTAGAACACTCCCATAGTGTTATTGTTGTGAAGGAAGCTGACAAAGTCTCTTATTTTACTGTTTTTGTCAATGCAGCAGGAGTTTGAATCCAGAAAAGAAGCTCAGTTATGGCCACAACTCTTGTTATTCTTATTATGTTCATAATCTCTTATTATTTAGCGAATAAATCAACATCTATGACAAAAACAGTCTCATAGTTTCGGTTTCTGTTTGTGACTGAATCCGGAACTGTCAGTGTCATATTTATGATGTCAGAGTCATAACACTGATCTCAGATGCAGCTTTGACGTCACTTTCTGTTGTTCTCCTGATGATTTAAATGACCTAAACTGATCGCAGGTCAGCATTTCTGTTGTGAAAAATTTATATGGAGCATTGTGGTTAAACGTTTGGTTTAATTTAGCTGGGTTATGTTAAATAATTATTTATGTTCATGACTTATTTTTAAATGTCCATTGGAGCAAACATCTGAAAAGTATGATGGCATTTTAGGGCCACTCTTTAAAAAATAAAAACAGTTGACTTTGGGAATAAAGTCATAACAATATGAGAATAAAGTAACATTTCAATTAAAAAGTGGCATTAAAGCCAGGAAAGTCCCATTATTATGGTCTCCTCCTGATAAAATGAGGGACGTTGATGATTTGGTGAAGTTATTAGTATTGGATTTACCAATAAAGAAATCTGCTTTTCTCATGGGCAGTGGCCGACGATAAATTTTGTTGATACATTTAGTCAATTGTAAGCATACTGTGATTGATTGTTAACATTGCAATTAAAATAGAATAATGAAAGTAAGAAAACGTCATGTAATCACAAATAACTGTTCTGTGGCATTTTTCTCATCAAACAAAACTTTCATTCATGAACAGGAACTAGGTAACCTTTTTTATTATGTCATGCCTGCTGTAGAGCAGCATTTTCAGTTCCTAAAAATAACAACTGTAGTTACCTATGAAAATAAGTGTGATGTTTTCAGCTTATTTAATACATGACTTTGTTCCTTTTTTGTCTGTTTAGCAATGGCCACACTATCAGAACAATTGGAGGAGACCAGGAGCCAGGCTGAGAAGTGTTTATCCACACCAGGTTCTGCACAGCAAGTCAGGACAGGTGTGTCTGCCATGGCCAGCATCCCCCTCCCACCATCGGCCAAATACCGCTACATTGCAGCTGAAGCCATGGTGATTGAGAACAGTAGTGGGAGTACCAGGAAAGAGGTGATGCATATTAAGCTCCACTGAACATATAGGTGCACTTTGTAGTGCTACAATTAAAGAATATAGTCCACCTGTTTCACTGTATGCTTTGTTCACATTGTTCTTCCACGGTAAGGACACCACAGAGATGGTGGATCATGCTCAACACTGCAGTGACACTGACATGGTGGTGGTGTGTTTGAGTGTATTGTTTTGGTACAAATAGATCAGACACAGCAGCAAATTTAGAATTGACAGTGATGTGTATGATAAATTTATAATATATGATTGTCATTTACTTTCTGGCTATAAGGATTTTTAAATACAAGTGAAACTATTGCTAGGAAATCAAGGCTAAATTAGTAATCATTGATGTTTGACCTTCTTCTCTTGTCAGACCATGGGATCTTTACAGAAGCTGTCCACTGCTCTCAACATCTTGGAGAAATATGGTTCCAATCTAACCAGTTCTAACAGACCGAAATACTGGCGCACAGTGAAGCACAACAATCCAGTTTTCAGAGCCACAGTGGATGCTGTTCATGTGAGTGTTTGAAGTTTGCTTGATAATTTTGATTTATGACAGAGCACAATGGCAAAGACGTGGGCCCTTTCCTTAAAATCCCCCTCTTTTTCAGAGCCTAATATTATTATTTTTTTAATTATTATATAATTTGTAATTATGAGAGGAAAATTTATATGCACCTGAAGCCATCTACATTATTATTATTTACATTTATCTATCTTCTAACACAATTATTTGGATTATTGGATATATTTAAGCACAATTACATGTATTTATTTTTTTACGTTGATAATTTATTCAGGAAGTCTAGTAGCTACAATGTACTGTAGCATCACATTTCAGCTAAGCACAGCTCACTCAACCCAGGAAAATAGGTCATTATTTCATCTTTAAAGTCAAAAATGCAAATAAAAATCTTCCTGATGCTGCAAGCATGCACAACAGGTCTGTATCATGAAGTATACATAGTTAAGATGAAACTCTTTTTTTAAAGATTTTTTTTAATCAGTGTTGCTCTCTGTCAGGGTGGACGGGCTGTTCTGTGCCTTTATGGTTACACTAATCAGCAGACGGATGGCCTGAGCTTTCCAGATGAGATTATAGCACCAGACACTGCAAAGGTGGCTTCAGTGACTCTTGAGGTCATGAGTCTGCGAATGGAACTGGACATGCTCATCAAGGTTAGCTATAAATCAGTGATGTTCACTTCTAGTTGTGGATTTTAAAATCCGATTAGCTCATGCATGTTTGAACCTGTTGTAAAATACTCACTATATGAACTATGAGTGTAAGAAAATATTTATACACTTGAGTATCCTGATATCATTTTTTAATAATGTATCAGTTCTCAAAAACAGTATTTTAAATTAATACAGATGCTCGTGAGGATGTCACACACCTGTGACTGCTGCCCCTAAGTGGACAAAAATGGAACCACATCTGCTTTTTGTTGTAAATAGTTGTACTATTGCATCTCAAAAAATTATATATTTTGGAAAAAGTTAATTTGTGTGACACATTTCAAGCCTTTTATGTTTTAATGTTAATACTGTTTGCAACTTACTAAAACACCACAATGAATATTCTAATAAAGTGAGATACTGAATTACTGATTTCTTTAAGCTATAAGCCAAAATTATCAACATTAAACAAAAAATATTTCTGTCCATTTTTTTTGTCAATTCTTGTGCAATAAATATACATTTTAATAAATTACAATGAATTTTTATGTGCCCCTGTATATGGCTTAATTTATATAAAATTTTATGATATATTCACATCTACAAAACAGTGTTAAGATTTTCAATCTTTAAAATGCTTCATTACATGAGTATAATAAAAAAAAAAAAAATTCTAATCTTGTTTTACGTTCTATGTTTTGATCTGATTTGTTGATGGTCATTCTTTGCTGTATGTTTAAATGTTGCATAAAAGCAGGAGAACTCAGGGTCCTGTGTTATCACACATAAGATCTGTCTGTGATGTTAGTCATGATAACACACTCACCCTTGTGTTCGGTTGCTTAATTAACACTGTGATGAGGTCATCGTTATGACCTTATGGGCTCATGCTAAGTGTTTTTCTCCAGGATGTCCACCCTCACCCTGAGTTCTTTGAGAGAATTATCCCCTCCCTCACTCAGAAGGTACCGTACCTTTATATTTGCACAATTTCTGTCATTCATCTCTTATCACCTCTTTTACACTAGATAATATGGAAACATACACAGGACTACAGTTCAGTAACCGTAAAACATCATCATATTGTCTGTCCATAATTCCTTGTTGCATAATGACATTGCAGGATGTTGAAGGAGTCAGCACTGACTCGGCGCTCGTGTCTCCATCCTGTGACAGACCTTGGGAGAGACAGTCTCTACCCTTATCCTCCCTTTCCCAGCCTAAAGGACTGCTCTCTCTCTCCTCCCTCAACCCTGCCAAGCACACAGGTGAGTTTCTCTCTCACCAAACCTGTCTCATGTCTCACATTTTTATACTTAAATTAGGGTCAAAGTTGAGCACTGTTGACTGATCTGGTTCTTTGGTAAGTATGAAGAGAGGCGAATTGTGCTTGAGAGCACAAGACCCACTTCAACACCCTCTCAACCGTCCAGTCCTACATCCACTCCCTGTCCAGTCCTACATAATCTCCAACAACCACTCCAGCGTCCACTCCAACACCTTCTGCACCATCCTTTCCACCATTAGAACAAAGCAGTGAAATAAAACTGTATTTATATTACAGTCATAAACTGCAGTTTGATGTTGGGGTGAATTGTTTGGTGGAATCAGAGGATCAGACTTGATAAAAGTAATGTTATTGTATTATTTAATATACAGATATACATTTAATTAAAGTGAACTTAATCTAAGACTCAAAGTCTGGGTTTAGCATCAAATGTGCTAAATTATTTAATCAGACTACTTGGTTCAATGTGAATAATCATGGTTGAAATTTGTAATATATGTTTTTGCATTATCCAAAATAAGTGACAATGTACCCCTGTTCTGGGGTCGTCGGTGAAGCCAATTTGAAGAAAACATCCATAAATATCTTTTGATGAATGAATATATTTAGAGATTATGTAGTTATTGTATAGACAATTGCAAACTGATAATGTTTGAACAGTAGTGTACGTTATTGTTGAAATGGGAAAAGAGCATATTGTGAATAACTAATTTTTTTAAAACTCTTTTGTAATCATTACACCATTTTTAAACTGTTGATGATTTATTAAGCTGATGTTTATGAATCTACTCTGATGTTCCTACTCTTATATCTTCTCCAGCTGTCTCTTCAGATAACTGCAGTATATGTGGGATATACCCTGTGGTGTTGCACTGCACCACGTGTGTACAACGCCTGTGCTCCGAATGTGACCGACTTTACCATTCCCACCCGGGCCGGGCCATGCACAGCAGGGTCCAGGTGGGATCTTCCACAACCTCAAAGACTGTCAGGTGGGTTTAATAAGGGCTTTTGATTTTATTGCATTTTACTCTTTTCATTACTGCCATAATAAACACATAAAACAGGACACCCACTCACACCTCATTGTCATCCCATTGATTGACACCTCACTTAAATTATCTGCTGATCCTAAACATTCACATACTTCCGCCACTCGCAGACATGTAATATTGGATTTTCCTCTAAAGAGTCTAATATTGTTGTCTCATTTGTCTGATTTAATTCTCTACTTTTAGTACTTGACAGTCTGATGAAGTTTTAGGTCAAATTTTTGCAGAAATACAGAAAAGAGTTCAAGCACCACTGTACGTCTTATTTTTCATTTAGAAAATCATCCAAATGTGCGGTTTTACCAGAGGTGCCCAAACTTTTGCATATGACTGTATATGTGAATGTCTATAGATGTGCATGCATGTTAGAATGCAGGTAGAGATTTTATGTTGCTGCTGTAGAGAAAGTCAAACGTCCATGAATTTTTGTGAATTTTCTATTGTTTTTAAAGTGCCTTTATGTCCCCTCATGCTTCACTTGCAGTGCGTCACTGACCACCTGGCAATGTTCATGCTGCACTACGGTGAATACAATGCAGCAGGTGTTGTGTGAAACCTGTGAGCGCCCCCGTTTAGCTGCTGCTGCCCCTGCTGTTCACGAGGAGCCACAGCCACCCTCCACCATAACAGGTCAGTGAGAAGTTCAAGTTCATTGTTTGTATTATTTGCACTAAATATCTACACAGGTTATTGATGTCTACCGTTTTTGATCAGTCAGTGAAAATCAGTGTTTTTTTATTTTGTTTACATTTTTAAACAATATTTGATATTTTTTATTTTAGTATATCACATATATGACTTCTATTATTTTATACATGACATACTGTGACAACATACTAGATACAAAAACACACTGAACGAGCTTTCTAAAGATGTACAATGTTAATGCAGCTTGTAAATGTAAACATGATGGTAAAAGACAAAGCTATATACAGCTATTATCAACAATAAGTTTGTGTGAAATCTTTTTTGTCCACTTGGGGGCAATGTTGGCAGATCTGTTGCATTGTGTGTCTTCCTAGTGGACATCTCGCCCCTCCCACCTCACTACCTTTGTAGATGTGTAAATGGGACCTTTTTTATATCAAATTTAAGTGCTCATGTTTTTATTTGGTGTATCAAAGTCAAACTAAAAGTCATGTCTGCTTTTTATGTTGTTTTTATTTATAAATGATCTTTTTATAGACTTCTTTGTGTAACTTTTGAATTAAGTAGTCCAGAATTTAATTGAATTCTGTCTTATCTGTTTAATGTTTGGCCTTAATTAAAAGCGTTAATTGCTTGAATAATTGTTGCTGTTATAATTGATGGTGATATCCATTAAATATTTAGATGTACAGTCTTATTGTCTGGTGTTTTTTTTGTCTCCTCTCAGAATGGCAGTGTAAGAGCTGTACTGTGGTGAATGCAGGCAGCAGTGTTCTGTGTGAGGTGTGTGAGCGTCCCCGTCTGGCCACACGTCCTCCCATCACCCCCTCACGGCCCACCCCGTCTGCTGTACCACCGATGGACAGTCAGGTACATGTGCAGTAACAGGCCTGACTGTTACTGTGATTCTGACTGATATGAGTAGAGATTCAGATGCTAATTCCCATTGCTGAGAATATTATCATCATAGTTGAGACACAGTACAGCTCGTGTGATTTTAAAGGCTTTAAAGTCTCTACTGAGTGTTGTATTATATAATGATTTATCACTAGAACTTTAGTCTTCATAAAGACACACTCTTGTTCTTTAGTGCAATGGAATTTGCTAGGGATGCAATTAGGGCTGGGCGATATGGCTAAAAACTGT
>BRDA01001371.1:27931-46546 GCA_036984385.1 Crenuchus spilurus | reverse complement strand
CATGTGTATCTGTCCCTGTTGTGTAGACAGAAGAGTGTGTTGCTGATGAACAACCCATGTTCATCACAGAAGTCTACCAGTGCTTGACCTCTATCGTTTCTTGTACCATGACCATATTTCCCCAGCACTTCACTGTCTGCTGCATTTTCTCCGACTCTGGCATTGAAATCTCCACTGATGACAAGTAGGTTCTGCTTGGGATTCTCCACAAGTACATGTTCAAATTCCTTGTAGAACTGTTCAATTTCTTCCTCTTGCTTGTCTGTGGTTGGTGCATAACACTGAATAAGAGTCATATCTCTAGGCTTTGAAGCAAATGTGGCTGATATGACTCTGCTGCTCACTGGATTGTAGGATTTTAGACATGTAGAAACTCTTCTGTGAATCCAGATAGCAACTCCATGATGTTCACGACCCTCTTTGCCTGAGAACAGCACTGTGTCCATCCTTTGTCTTGAAGTGTCCAGTGCTGACCACTTAATCTCAGACAATCCACAAATGCTGATGTTCAGTCTTTCCAATTCACTACTATCGATAACTTACCAAGTGAATTTAGACCCCTCACATTCCATTGTCCAATCTTGACACGTCTACTGTTTAGCTTCTCTTCATCTTTCCTTGATGTATTGCGTAATACGACCTTTGATGAGCCAGTAATACTCTTCTCAACACCCACCCTGTCTCTCACAGTGGGTACCGCGGACCTTTTTATCCTGGGCGACGTCCGAGCCAGTATGACATTCTTAGTTTTTGACTTCATTTGTGCTCATTTGTGCATATTATTACATATTTATATAAAACCATTAACCTTCAACACTGTAAACGGTCATTTCTGTTATTCATGCACAGTAATTGCACTGTGACTTTAGTACAGACTATTTTATTACATCTTTATATAAAAGCAACTACCTCAAACACCAAATTTCACTTCTAGTGTGTGTGTTACAGTGGTACGAGTGGATAAGAGTGTGACGTTTATGTCTTTCCGCTCCGGTACAGTAGGGGGCGCTGTACAAATGTGCTGCTCTTCTAAACTCCTACGTACGAATTAAGTTTATTTTGTGAGATCAACAAAGATGGCGGAGCGTGAAGAGTCTAAAGCGACCTGCACGTTTTTGTTTAAGAAGTCCAATAAGAAGTTTTCAGCACGAAAGAGGAAGGCCAATGACAGCGATAAAGGTAATGTGTATGCTTGTGCCTGTGCTGGCTGTCGATATTCAGTGCCTATATTTACTGTAAATTCTGTGTATTCAGTCCTGTTCCCTCAGCCTGGTTTGACTTCACAGCCTGAAGTGAATGCCGAGTAACGTAGCAGGATTAAACCTATTGCTCATCTGCACTAATCACACTGATATCTGCTCTTACATTTATCAGACAGAAGCAGCGATGAGGAGCAGAACGCCGTCGTTAGGAGAGAGAAGAAAACCAACACTGCCAATCCCATGATACAGCGGGTCAGTGTGGTTTAAGTCTGTTTTGATGTTTGATAATAAATTATTATTATTTATAACAGTAGTTTTTATTGCATTATTTGTGTTAGAAGATTTGCACAGTCAGCTGATGTCTTAGGCATACAGTTAAAATTCTATTTTATTTGCTTTTATTAGTTCAAGTTTTTATTAGTATGTTTATATATATATATATATATATATATATATAGATAAGATAGATCGATAGATAGATATCATATTTAGTTCTTATTTTACTTTTTTTCCTGCTCTTAATTCTTTTGTACTGGTTCTGTTCCTTTATGTTGTTTTGGAATGCACTTTGTGACTAAGGTCTGTGAAAAGTGCGGTACAAATAATTACTTACTTTCCCCTCAAATGGTCGCAAACTTCTGACCCAAAGTGGCTCAGCGGACTAAGGCGCTGTCACTATGTCGAATTACGATCATTCTGCTTGCCATCAGCAGCAGATTTGGCCGTACTCTCACTCTCTCTGAGCACTACTAAGTAATACTGGCTGGCTCAGGGGTTTGCCCAGTGATCCGTCAGAATTGGGGGTCCTGGGCTTTCCTCTGAGTGCATTGGCTGCCTGGTGGCAGCAGCTTAGAAGGAGCTTGACTTCACATGCATCAGAGGAGGCCTGTGTTAGTCTGCACCCTCCTAGAGTCAGAGACATTACAAGTGATGGGGTGAGTAAACAGATGGGTGGGTCAATTGGCTACCAAACACATTGGGGAGAAAATTGCCTTAAAAATGTCCTCAACTAATACGTACCTTAAAAAAAAAAATGTTGATATATTTTGTGTAGTTTTTTTATGAGTTGTATCTCCCAGGATTGCCTTATTAGGGTATGGAAAAGGTTGAAATTTAAAATCAATTTTGTTTTACTTAATAGTTAATGCAAATATAAATGATATTCCCCTTTTTATTCCATTGCAGACATATTTATTCAGTTTTTGTGTTAAATATACAAAGTCCATTCAAAACAAATGAATAAATATCAGCTTTGTATCATAGTTGCTAAAAACAGACCGAAATTTGATAGATGATGTGATCGAGTAAAAACATTTACTTATGTCGACTATGGGATGTCAAATTTAATGTATCTAGTTGTGCACATGTTTAAGGGTTGAAGTACATTAGACAATTACTGTCTAATTCCTACTGCAGTACTAGTGTTTCTTGTAATAGTGTGTCTATTTTTAAGAGTCTGTTTTTACTGCCTTCACAATAGTTTCAATATTAGCATTTTTTAGGTTTTTTAGGCATTTATAATTAATGGTTATATTAGTGACATCTGATGTGATACAAATTTCTAGTACAGTGTTAGTTTATAGTTAAATTCTTAATTAATTTATTGGCCATTACATGTTTTGTTGTTGATTTTATAATTTCCCCCAAATGTAGCAATAGCCAATCAACCCAACTGCTTGCTAGGACTCTCCTGATCACTTGTACTGTCCCTGACTCTAGGAGGGTGAAGACTAGTACAGGTCTTCTCTGATGCATATGAAGTCAGCCACCGCTTCTTTTCCAACTGGTGCTGATACATTGTTGCTGGGCAGCCAACATGCTCTGGGGAAAGCGCAGGATCCCCAGCCATGATGGATCAGTTGGCAGATGCCAGCAGACATTACTTAGTAGTGATGGGGAGAGAGAGCCATCTACCCACCCAGAGAGAGCATGGCCAATTTTGCTGTCTATGGCAAGCTGCATGAATGGGATTCAAATTCAAACCTCTGATCATGGTGTCCGCACCTTAGTCCATTGAGCCACTCGAGGCCCTTATTACCCATTGCTCTGGATAAGAGCGTCTGCCAAATGCTGTAAATGCATTACTGAATATTCTAATAATAAATTGCCTTCTTTATGATTAGTATATGTTTTAGACTCAACTTAGTGTTTCTTTTAATGGAGTTGATTGCTGTAGTTTCTCCTGTAACTTAAATCTTGCTTTAATGTATGCAATGCTTTAGCATATCTTCAATGGCTTCTATAACAAAAGTCTTTGCTTTCCTGTAGTATATGCTGCTCAAGTTCATTAACCTTCTGATCCCAATTTCAGACAAAGAAGGTGGAGAGGGAAGCCGTTTCATCAAGTGAAAGTGAGGAAGATAATGAAGCCAAAAGGATTACAGTGGCTTATAAGTCTACACGGTCAGCGGTGAGAAATTATTTCTGCTTTGTGATGATGCTGCAACCCAACAAAGGAAATGTTTGTTCAATCATTTTGAGAATGGGTAGAATGTAGATACTTCTGTAATCATTGTTAATAGTCTGTTTTCTATATGAGATAGAAGCCTGAGGGGCCAGAAGACATGGGGGCCACTGCTGTGTATGAACTGGACACAGAGAGAGAAAAAGACGCTCAGGCCATCTTTGAGCGCAGCCAGAAAATTCAGGAGGTGAGTGAATCATTTTTCATTGAGCACATGATGAGCACTGATTATTCTGCAGCTGTTAAAACTTAATTTTTAACCTTTTACATTGTGTGAACATTTATTGACAAACATAACAGTAGAAATGTTGCAAAATTACATAAGAACAGGTAACACATTATTTATTTTATTCTCTTTTCATTTTGGAAGTGTGAAGTTTTGTCATGGCAGCAATAATGTGTTCTCCCGTTCTTTGACATTTTGTCCAATCAGATTAGTCTGTTTTGTCTAGATTGACTGTGAAGTCTTACTAAGTGACATACCAGACATTCTGTACTTAACATTTCAACATACACAACTGCAGCCATACATAGTTAAAATAGTCAATGGAGCACTAATGCAAGACTTCCAAATTGTGATAGAATTTACTGCAACATTCACCCAATGTATCCCTCTGTGGGACAATGTTACCATGCTGAAATTTAAGGATTGAGAATTGAGGCGGTCAGTGGGTCGGGTTCTATGAAATAAAGAAGAGTAAGGAGTTCTCAGTGAGAGAGAACATGTGACAGAAGGGCAAGAGCGTAAGTTCTTTGTTAGAGAGAGAGAGAAAGAGAAAGAAAAGGGTTGTGAAAGGGCCATCAGACAGGAGATCCACATTTCAAAGGGAAACAGAAGGTCTCAATACATTCAGTCTATTTTTATATATTTTATGAAAGAGATATCATTTCTGATTATGGTAATATCCCTATTTTATTGACATTTTTTGCAGGATATTGAACTTACACTAATGCTTCTAATTAAAATAAAACTAAATTCTCAAAAGTCGTCACAATATTTAAGAACATGCTCATTTTTACCTGGAATATTCGGCAGGAGCTGTCTGGTAAAGATGATGATAAGATCTACCGTGGCATCAACAATTATCACAAATTCATTAAGCCTAAAGATTCCACCATGGGCAATGCATCATCAGGCATGGTCAGGTAGGTGAAATTCATCTAACACTTTAATTGCTTTTTAAATGTTAAATTGAATTCCAGTAATTCCTGCAAAATTTGATTGTTCATGTACCATATTTATTTATAGTGGTGGCAATGGAAACCAGGGACCACAACAGAATAACCAGTGGATGTACATGTCTTCTGAGTTTTACATTTAGTGTTGATAGTGGTCAAATTGTGGTAAATAAAAAAAAAAAAAAAAAAAAAAAAGATTTCTGTTGGTAATTTACCTTACAGTGCCCTGCAGAAATCGATTTTAGGCCTTATCTAAAATCGATTTTAAAACCATGCTTAAGGGATAAGCCAGTATTTGTAAAATTTCCATGTTATAACTTTGTGAGATAGCATTTAGAGGTATTGAACTTCAGAGATATCTGGTGCCTGACATCACCACACTGTGTATCAGATGTTAATTTAATTACAGCAAGTTGTTCACTAAACACAATATTGTACCTCTAATATTTATTATTATTATTTATTTTTTAGGAAAGGACCAATCAGGGCACCGGAAAACTTAAGGTCTACAGTGCGGTGGGATTACCAACCTGACATTTGTAAAGATTATAAAGAGACGGGCTTCTGTGGATTTGGAGGTGTGTGGGATGAGGACTAAAGAGTTATATTTGGCTTATGGACAACAGTCACCGAAAGCTAATGTGTGGGTTTTTTTATTTTTATTTTTTACAATTCAGACAGTTGCAAGTTCTTGCATGACCGCTCTGACTACAAACATGGCTGGCAGATTGAGAGGGAGCTGGAGGAGGGAAGATATGGAGCCAATGGTGAGTAATTATAGTAGGTGCATTTCAGTTTTATGTAAAATCAGTAGCTTTCATGGCTGTATAATTCTATTTATTTTACAGAGGAAGAAAACTATGAGGTGAGCAGTGATGATGAGGATTTCCCATTCAAATGCTTCATCTGCAGGGAGTCATTCAAAAACCCAATAGTGACAAAGTGAGTATAAAAGCTGCTGGATTGTTGAACAGACGTTTGTGGCTGTTAAATTTTGATCTAAATGTTTCGGCTTTAGTTTGTATTTTGTTCCTTGTTTTAGGCTCCTTTTGTTTTGTGAGTTTTTGTTTCCCCTCACAAAATTAACGACTTTCTCACTTACTACTTGCTGTCCATCCTCTGCTCTTTCTATTGTCCTCTCCCTCTTTGTGCTGCCAACTAATTGGCACACATAACAAACAAATAATGAGTATTTTAATCTAATAACAGACAAAGAAATAGATTGAGAATATAGCATTTTTTCATAGAATATTGAGCTGCTGTGTCATTCAAATCACTCACAAATTCTAATAATCTGTTATCAATATTATTAAGTTCATTTAAAGATTCAGATGATTTGGATATAAACTATAACAAAGGTGGCAAGAGTGTTACCTTGATTTTAAACATCTTATCGGTAGATATGATGGTAATAAAACTGCTATACACAAATTTTGATAATTTTTCCTAACACCGTAACAGCTACATTCTCTATTATTTGATTTAATATAAATAACTAAAAATAGAAATCATTGCCTAAATAGTTTTACTACAATATAGACAGCTTCTTTTATCCTGTTCATACAAGCTATTCTTCAGTTAAATCACTCACAGTTTAGGAAAAATTACTTAAGTATTTAGGATTAGTCATTTTTTTAGGGCATCTGGTCACCCTACTGCGAGCAATGAAGCCAACATCATTTTCACTCTTCGCTCTCACCTGAACCTGGCCGTTTTTTTTTTTGGTCAGCTGACCACACACACACACACACACACACACACACAAGGAGTTGGGTGGGCATCATTTCTCATCATGTCTTTTGTTCTTTCATTCTAATTCTACATTCGCCGTCTTCTCTGTTCAGTTCACACAGTGTACAGAGCCTGACTGAAAACTAGCAAAATTAAAGCAACATTAGCATCCTCAAAGAAAAGCCAGATATCTAATAATCTCCTCACATTACTAACTTAAAGAGTGATGAGTGATTCAGTAAATATGAGCGGTGCTGTTCATGTTTTGGTACTGACTGAGTGATAAAGTACAGAAATCATCATCAGAACTTATTGAACCTGCAAACCCTGGCACTTGTGTGTGCCAGACTTCGGAAGAGAGGCGGGTGAGGGGAACTGAAGTGGGGGAGGGGGGATTGCTGTATTTTCCTTGTTAAAATATTTTGTTTAAACCATGTGTGCTTTCTATTGATCTTTTTTTACATTAAAAATTCAGCTTATTAGAGATAAACATAGATAATATTTCCTCCTATTTTTAGAGGTGCTTGGACTCAAATTAGGGGTGTTTCAGCACCCCTTAAAAGGGTCTAGAAACACCCATAGGTTATAGTATTGCCCACTGGGTTTTTGTTGCTATAATTATATTACTCCAAGTATTGTAAAGTCGGTGACTATGCACATCTTCAGAATTTCTGCAAAATCTGTTTTATGCTGTTTTTGTATTGATCCACTGCTAATCCATAACTTCACATTCATCACTTTCATAGCTGATATTATGATCTCTCTGTACCAGGTGCAGACATTATTTCTGCGAGTCCTGTGCTCTCATGCATTACCGCAAGTCAAAGCGCTGTTATGTGTGCAACCAGCAGACCAACGGGGTCTTTAACCCAGCAAAAGGTAAACAACCACCCACTTAACTGTGATACTGAAACTGAATTTATTTCTGAATAATTTAAGGGATCTTAATCTACCAGGATATTAGTTTTTGATTATATTGTATATACAGTTTGTTTTGGTTATTTTAAATGTTTTGTGCGAAGTTAAATACTTTTTAATATACAGTACAAAAATCTAAATAAATTAATAAAAATGAAAAGTTTTCTGTTTAATGTACACTGCATACAGTAGATTTTTGGTGACAAATTGTGAAAATCCTCAGCTGGTGTTGTATGATATTTTTTCTTTTCTCTAGAGCTGATGGCCAAGATACAGAAACACCAGGCTGCTACAGACCAACCACCTTCAGATGAGGATGACTAGTGTTGTCAACCTCCTTTTCCCTATTTTGTCCATGTATTTCTCTCTGTTGTAAATTGTATTGTCAAGACTTCTTAAATAAAGTTTCTTCCTTATTTTACAACTTACTATAAATGTTTGTTCCTTTCATATAACAGGAGACAAAAATGCTACATAACTATCCATGTGTGCTCTCGAGATGTAGGCTGGTTCCGTCTCATCTTCTAAAGCACCAACGTTAAAGTGCATTTAAGTAAATTAATTTATCTCAACATTTGAATAAGCAGTTTGGATTCAAGTACAAATTCAGTCAAGAATAGCCAAGCTGACAGTGAACTTCTTGTGTAGTCTGTAGCATTGTGAAACATTCTTTATACTCCACTTGTCCTAAGGGTCAAAAATCGAACAGCACCTAAATTTAAGCAACTTAACTGAATTTAACTTCAAATTCACTGAACATTACATCGTTGTTCCTGTACACCGGGTATCAATTTGACCCCAGGCTGTTTTTGCTGTATAACAAAACATTTTAGAGAGTAGAAAGCTGAGGAGACAGATTATAATCATTTTCTGGAGGTTTAAATTGCTGGGGTCAAATTGACCCCAAAAATAAATATTATTAAATATGAACATAATAGGAGGGTTAAAATGCGTTCAAACATCAACAGAATTTTTTTTTTTTTTGCCTTTATTTGTTAATCTCTCAGTATGTAACATTTGAGTAATTACAGACATATTCACAGACATACTTTCCAATGTCACTGCTTCCTCAAAACAGAGTCAAACATTCATTATGACCGTGATGGTCATCTTCAACAGCATCATATGTATAATGAAGTTTCTTCTTAACATTCGCCAGATACTGAAAATGGCTCTTGGGTATGGTGAAGGACACTGGAACCTTGTCATGTTGTAGGATCAACTTTGCAGCTATTGAAAACAATGCTGCTCCTACACTCATCCAAGCACTGGTTGACATCCCGCTGGTTAGAGAATTAAACACTGTTCATTCAGAGTTAACTGAATATCTGTCTAAATTTTACTGGGTAGATCCACACGTTGAAAGACAAAGGCATCGGCTCAGAAGGCCATGCAGTTTTGCTTTATCTGTGTAAACATAGCTCAATGAGCTCAGTGCTGAAGCAAGCAATACTAAGCTATTAGACATTCACAAAATGTTTCGTTCAGTTTTTGATTATTAGAAAACATTTAATCAGTAACAGTTCACAAAACTGAACACCTAAACACCCTAACTGTCAATCTGCCATAAAAATCAGTAATAATGTGTCCGTTCATGCTTTTTTATACTCGTACATCTTCCAGCAAGTGTGATCGGTGATCATTTGGGCAAGGCTGTAGAGGCTGCTGGCTTTGCTCCCCTCTGTGAGAGATTAAGAAATAATCGGTACTCCTTCAAGCAATTTCAAGTATATACATAACTATATACACAAAGACGAAAAAGACTAAGTCATGGATCCCTTTGATATTTCTTAAAGGAACAGCTCAACCATATAAGCTAATGTTGCTAATGCAAGCCAGTAACTATCAGTTAGGTTGATGTCTTTTTAATGGTCATTTGCTTGCTTTCAATCATCAGCAACATTAGCCTTAAATGGACAAAATTAGCATTATGCTGTAGCAAAACTAGCAATATTAATGCAATAAATTAGCCTTATGCTATAATATTGCTTTTATGATGTCATTGATGTATGATACTATTTTGTGGCTGTTCACATCCAGGCATTGTCATTAACATTGGCATTACTGACTGACATCATTTGCATTCTGAGGTAATTTTCATAATACTCATCTGCGGTCATTTGCTTCCATGAACAACTTTAGCATTACTGACTGAACTGTTCCTTTAAAACCCCCCACCTTCCTTTCACATTAACAAACACATGCACCCGCCTCACTTCCTACCACCAAAAACTGTCCACTTAAGTTTTCATCCTCAAGCCTCTCAGAGCATGTCATCTGCTCCTCTTTAATTTCTCCATGTCCTTGACTGACCCCTTGTCAGAAGTCCCAGTCATCCACATCCAGATGGCTGAGGCCAGACTCCAGGCTAGCCAGCCCTGAGGGCGAGTCCTGAGGCTGGACACACTCAAAACTGCTGAGTGGCGAGACAGGGCGAAGCAGTTCAGGCAAAGCCTCGCATGGCCGACGCTTTATCTGCAGTAAAAAATGCACAGCAATGGACACAGTACTTGAATTTATTCATTTGTGGATTAGTATTTTAAAATCATTTTCTCTTAATGTAACATGACTATGATGTGACTTTGGTCCAGTGAATCACCTGGACGTAATACAAACATCATATGACCATACATGACAATGTATTTGCTATTCCATGCAGGGGACATTGCAGAATCTGTAAACTCTAACCTGCTTAAAGAAGGAGTGACCAATCAGTGTGCTGGCAGAAGGCCTGAGGGAGGAAAAAGAGCCACATCACAAAGTTGTCCTACTGAGCTACTGTTGACTTAATCACCATTTTCAATAATATAAAACTATTTTGCTGTAGATACATACGCCAAATCATTCCAATACGATAATGTCAGTGTTCAGAAAATTACATTACATAAATAACGGTAGTAATAATAATATTAATGCAGTAATCTGTAAAAACAGTCATTATACACATGTCCTGTAAACATGAGCTGTACATATTTTTATCACATGCCAAAATATATAGAACACAGAATAAATGTAGATTATTTAAATGCTTATATGGCCTCAAAATCTAGATGCAGACTATTTGACTAAATTATAATACTGTAGTGTGTTTATCATTTAATATCTCACCCAATTCTAAATATACCTTTTAGCATCTAGTTTGAATTGGAAATAGTAACAAAAATAATAATAATAATATGGCTGATTCCAATAATTTAATCATGGAATTTCACCTCTTTTCAGGGTCTCTTTGCAGGCAGAGCTCCACGAAGGCATGAAAGTGACCACTGAAGGTGCGACTGTATGGATTTGCCCCTGAGGAGGATGAAGGTTCTCCGTTAGCATGACGTGCAACCCCAGCACCTGGACCCTCACAGATCCCAGAGTCGGCCCCTGAGCGAGAAGGTTTCATACTGAGCTCCTCTGGGGGGATGGTGGTGGTGTCCAATAGACACGGCACTGTACCATTCAACTTCTCCAACAGCATCTGTTAGGAACAAACAGGGGAGGGAGGGAGGGAGAGTCAGAGAGGGGGAGAGAGAGTGAGAGTGAGAGAGAGAGAAAGAGAGTGAGAGAGAGAAAGAGAGAGAGAGTCACAAAGACCCTATGAAAGAGACTGATAAGGAAATATATTTGCTGGTCCATATGAGATGTAGATAACTGCCAAAGAGGAAACTGAGTTTGATGTGAAAACATACGTGTCCTCACCTGTGCAGCTGCATCTCTAAGGCTATGCTCAGACAGCAAGTGCAAATCTGATTTTAGGAATGTCTAGACTGTATCCAGATTGTTTTTTCATAGCAAGAAACAATTTTTGCAAATCAGATCCAAACCACATTTAAGGGTAGTGTGAAATGTGATTATGGTCAGATTTGTACAAAGCCATCTCTGGAGGAGAACCTGGAAGAGTACCAAAGGTTCCTGCTTATGCTGAAGAATTATACAAAATACGGAAATATGAAATTAATTTGATGCAATGTAAGAGTTCTAAACCATGACTTCACAGGGCGAATGTTTGGAGGACGAGATGATGCACCTCCATCTCTCTTGCATCTGCGTATGAAAACCACATCATCAGTGTGGCTATGTAGTTACTGACGCCTATGTCATTACCAGAGCAACGCAAGCCGATAGGTTTGTGATGTAAGGACATGCAAATCTGATCTGATCACGTTCAAATATGCTTTTACTCTCCCAAGGTCTTGTCTCCAACCACTCCCTCTTCCCTATGTAGTGGTTTCTGTGGGCCATAACAGAGCAGCCAAATAGTGCATCATGTGTCTGACTAAATGTAATTTATATGCAACACCAGGTTACACAATTTAAGGTCCCTTTAATAAAGTTCACAAACTTCACTATGATGATGTTAAATAGGACTCAACAGAAGCTTACCTGGGTAGCGGGCATATCTTTAAATGGCACATGTCCATTGGCCAGCTCACATGCAGTAATTCCTAGACTGTAGATGTCTGAGCGGAAGTCGTATCCCTGAAGATTCTATTAAACACAAAAATTAACATTCAGGCACATGTATATTTTTAGATTATGTATTATACACACTATATGTCCAAAAGCATCTAGACACCATTACTGAAATCAGATACTGTACGATGCTCCCATTGCAGGCACAGAAATTGCCTAATTGCCTAGAATGGGATGCTCTGAAGGAGCCACAAATGAGGCTAATGTCACCAGGCCCAGTATAGAGAAGTATCAATTTCCCAAGCACTGAGCTGTGGAGCAGTGGAATTGTGTTGTCTAGAGTGATGTACTGTAGCACCATCCAATACATTTGGGAAAGTATGAGTGGAGGTTGTGATCCAGAACTTATCATGCAACATCAATACCTGCCTGAACTCACTAAAGCACTCCTTACAGCAATTTGCCAATATATACTGGATAAGAAAGACTGTTACTGCAGCAAAGAAGAACAAACTCTCTACCCTTGATTTCAGAACAAATGTAGGTAGTATTATAAAAGTAGTTTTTAGACATATTTTGAATAATAAAAGCATACCTGCTGTAGCACCTCAGGACTGAGCCAGGGCAGCACTTTAATACTATACTGGGGGAAATCATGGACCACCCGTGCTCTCTGACCATGTCGTATCAGACTGAAGATGCTCCTCAGACCGGACAGATACACCTGACCATCTGCTGAGATCAGAATGTGACTCGCCTTCACACTCCTACACACCAATCACATGACAAACACCAGTTACTTTCAGAGTTTAAGAAGGAGTGTCCAAATATGATCTGAGGGGATGTGTTTATGCGCATGTAACTGCATAAAGGACTGAGGCCACATTGAGGCCATTCATTACCGGTGTACGTAGCCCATATGATGAATATACTCCAGTGCCCGGAGAACTCCAAGTAGGATGTACGCAATGGTCAGCTCACTCATACCATCTGTGAAGTGAGTGCTGATCAAATCTCGTGCCGAGCCTGAGAAAGAACACATATGGCTGTACTATAGTGTGAAAAAGTCACATTATGGTATGTTATCCTTTCGCAACAAAGTTGAACTGCATGATTCATGAGAATCAGAATTTTTATTTACATACTACGCATAACCACTACAGACAGTTATTCTTGCAGGGTGGTGTGTGGCAAATTTTGGCAGGCATGCAAAGCTTACTTCTCAGGTTACAAACAATACAAAAAATACATTAACTAATTTTTTAATATTGTGAAAAAGTTAATCGGTTTTCATAATTTAATTCAAAAAGGTAAATGGTCATAATTTATATTCATCACACAAAGTGACATATTTAATTTTTTTTGTTTTACTGTTTGGCTTATATCTCAAATTATTATTATTATTATATTTGTTTATTATTTTGAGTAAATTGCTATTCAAACAACATTAAAATACAAAAAAACCTGACCTGTGTCACTTAATGTGTAATGAATATAAACTATGACAGTTTACCTTTTTGAATTAAATTCTGACCACAAATGAACTCACAAGTAGGCACTAGTAGGTCTGTTGGTTGTGGTTAAAATTCATCATCAAGGTTGAAGTTTACAGCTTATCCACTTGCTTTTCTTCCTTTTGCCCATTTCACTGTAAACCAGGCCTCCGTTACATTCTGGGACTGTTCTGGATAACTAACTGTTGTACCACTTAAAGTGGAAGACACATTTTGAACAGGAAGCGGGTAAATTGCAAGCTCATTTTAGCTGACTCACACATGCTCTCTCAATTAACTTAAATGAGCACAAATTAGGAAAAAACTTGATTTATGTACCAAAAGCTGTGGGACAGTCATACGGACTTTATGTTTAATGTTTAAGCAATAAATATTGCTATATTTGAAAAACAGAAGAATTGACCCAGATAAACTATTCCCAAATGTACCTAATTATCACTCTAGCAAAGCAAATGGAGCTTGAGGAAGTGAATTAAGACTGCTTGGGCCAACACAAAAAAAAAAAAAAAAAAACCCATCACAATCAATTTGCAACATACTGCCTTTTTAATACATATTTCAACATACTAAAAACACATTGGTGGATGTGGTTAAATAATGGTGTGTACTATTTTTGACCAAAAGCATTTACTAGGGTATCTCCCAAAATTACAATATTGTGAAAACGTTCATAATTTAAGACATTTTAATTTAAGTTCATAATTCAAGCCTTTTTTGTTTTAATGTTGATCAGTGTGGCTTATAGATCATGAAAATCAGAAATCCAGAATCTCACATGATTAGAATATTTCCTTTTGAGTTTTATTAAATTACTATTCAAACAGCATTGACATAAAAACAAAAAGTCCTGAAAATATCACTTTATATGTAATCAAAAATAAAATATGATTAACTTATGAACAACTTTTGAGTTGCTCACAGCACACAATACAACATTGCGTGGTTGCAAGACTGATGTTCAAGAACTCTGTCTCTTTTTGCTCACCATAGGCCATGAATGGTGTGATGACCCATAGCTCATTCTCTGCAATGAAGATACTTCTGTATGGGAGGATGCTGGGATGATGGAACAGTTTAGATACATGGAGCTCCCCCTGACAGAGAAAAATCATTATTTATTATAATTATATAATAATTATAATATACTCCACTATTGTCCTGTAGCTCATCCTGAACTGTACATGTTCATGCTAAAAGTATAATTAGGGATGACCAAAATGACATAACACAATGACACTCCAAGATACTTTTACAATATGCAGAACATTTCATTATTTACTGGGTTCTGAGAGTTGGTAAGCTTAAGTAAGCACTGACAATACCAACATGTGCACAGACTAGTTGATAATGTTGCAATTGATAATGTAATTCATCATAGCTGATTAGCTAACCATTCTATGAACATACAAACACAAAACTAAGCAATGCATGCTTACTCTTGGCTGAATTACTCAAATTAAAAGCACCTGACTGATCAGAGTGATACTGTTAACTATCCAAGCAGGGTTTGTACACCTTTTACAAGGTAAAAATCAAGCACGTTTCAAGCACTTTCAAGGCCCATTTTCAAGTTTTCCCAGCACCTTTCAGCTGTGGCAAATTAATAACGGTGAAATCTCAAAACTGCGATTCAGTGATAATCAATATATCGCAAAATTATTCTCCACACTTCACAGCGACTATGCTGAGAAAAAAAAATACTTCTAAGTAAGTAAATAGCAGGAATGATGGATTTATTGGTTTCACACAATTTAAATACCAATGTTCTTCACCACATGTTTATCTTAAGTTCATACTTGTTATCATGTCTCACTAAACCCAAAGCCCATTTCACACCAGAGTTCTCCTTTAAAGTCAATTATTCTCATATGCCAAGATGTATGTAAAGTCCCTTGCAAACGGGTGACACTGGACTTTATTTAGGGGTATCAGAGTACAGAGGGCTGAAAACTAATGCACAATACACTTTCCAGATTTGTATGTATTTACAAATTGTGGAAAAATATCTACAATTTCCTCTCAGTTCACAATTACTTGCTACTTTGCATTGGCCTACTACACTAAATCCTACAAACATACACTTAAGTTTGTAGGTGTAATGTGTGGAAAAGTTAAAGGGGAATGAATACTTTTTCAAAGTATTGTACATTTGTCTACTGTAGTAGAGAAAACTGGCAAATGACAACTCTGTAACTGTATACTGTACTCTGATTTACTCACGTTAGTTAAATGAATGAATGAACGTTACACTTATATAGCGCCTTTCTAGATACCCAAGTACGCTTTACAATCAGCACACTCCATTTACACATACTCAACCACACACACACACCATGCAATGGTACGTTTTGCAGAGTAATACTGATAGATGCTAAACAATTTTCGTTATGTTCACTGCGTATGCCATTAAAAGTCGTGCTGTAACTGACATGCAAAACTAGCGTTACCACATTTTATGCGCATACATACGCTAGCTAACGCTGCCTCCCGTCATATTACTGCTGTTATCACGAGCCAGGGTTGCCAGGTCCAACAAAAATATCAAGCCATACGTGGAGGCGAGAGCGATGCCTTTTTTATTTTACGCTCTGCATTTTTTTTCTAAAAGTGAACTTATTTAATCAGAGAGTTATTTATTGTAAAGTAAATGCAGTTAGAATTTCAAGCATTTTCAAGCACTTTCTCCAAAATTCCAGCACTTTCCAGGCCTGGAAAACAGAACATTAAAATTCAAGCATTTTTCATGATTTCAAGCACCCGTACGAACCCTGTCCAAGGCATCCATGCTCAGATCTGTGACAGAAATAAAGAGAAAAATTAATGTATCTGACCTGCAGGTAGTTGACCATGTCATTGGTGCAGGACTCCAGATCAATTCGTCTAATAGCAACATGTTCTCCGGTGGGTTTGTACCTAGCCAAGTTCACAGTCATCAGGTCCTCCAAACCTCGACCTACACATACACACACATGAAAATAAAAGCTGTGAATTCTGTAGGAACTGTGTGGGCTGCATTTGGTCACAAAAGATTGGGCAACATTTCTGTTCTAAAAAAAAAAAAAAATTCTGTATATCCAAATCCTGACAATACTGTTTATCACATTATTACAATAATATAGAAAAAAATCATAAAAATTATTATATAGTGCCCAACCGGAGTTCAAGATGTTCTTTTTAAAACAATGTAAAATGAACAATTCATTTGCATATGTTATAAATGTACTTCTACAATCCTTCCAAAATCCAAAACATTGTTAAGAGTCTGACTGAGTTCTTTCAAACTATGGAATTAAGCAGCCAATATTATTAAATCTACCAAAGAACTGTTTCATGATTTGGGACTTTTGTCAGTGTCAGCATTATTATGGCAAAATCTTAAATAGTTATATATAGTTACAGTCATATGAAAGCCATCTATGTCTGTTTTTTTCCTTTTTATATACGTCATTTGAGAACGTTAGCTACCCTTTACTGAACAGACCAACAGAAGTGCTCCAAACATCCTTGGAATAAAACTGCCATACATTAACTTACATTAGTTGATTAGAATGTTTAGTCTTTTCCTGTTAAGTTACCATTCTGTTAAGTAAAATTACAGTTACCAGACATTGACAATATGTACTTTAACTCTACCTGTATGATTAATACTTATGTAAACCTTTAAGATCTGAAATAACTCCTGGACTGACCTATGATGGTGAGGAGATCGTAGGCACTGCTGTCCGGTAGGAAGGTTCCCATGGTGTCCCGGTGTGGCAGGGGGCTCAAAGACTCTCGACTGTCCTCATGGGCCTGATGACATGCAATAGGGGCATTAGTCAAAAACACTCTGTAGCCCTTCTCAATACTCTTAAAGAGGCTTGAAACAGCTGGAGAATAGAATATGACACTTTATAATTAAATCTATTTAAATCCAGACTTATTCAGATTAAATCACAGAGGAAAGATAAGAGATTAAGAGTACTGAAGAAGGACTACAAATCCTGCTCAGATTACTCTGGGAAGGTGTGCTATTGTCGGGAATTGTGAGCATATAAAACATTCACCAACAGTGCCAGACAAACTGGTTAATACTACAACCATTAATGCATCAGACAAGTGGCTATAACTCTTCTTTGAATGTGACCTAGCATGAAGGATGGGTGTCAATGATGTGGTGTGTAGTGTTACTGTGCAACCAGTTACTGGGCAGCAAACATGTTAAATGCAATTCTTTCCAGAAGCATCAGAGTAACATCAGATCACGTGGCCGTAAAGATCCCAGAGAAAGAGTGCCATGTTGCCACCGGTGGTTATTATATATAATATAAAACTAAGCACACAGTCAAAGCACAAACATATGCAAAGAAAGAGAGTAACCCCCCAGCCCCGCCATCCCAAACACAGATCAAGCCTAGACTTATACAAGAGCAATCTCCATTAAAGGACCCATTTCTCCTTCATTGTTATTCCATTTAAAGCTACTTCTTGCTTTTTTCAAATGTTCCAGCAATATTCTGTTGTATCTGTGGTTGGTGGACAACTTCTTTCCTTCTGTTAAACATGTGCATAATTAAGTTGTCTGAAAGCCAAAAATAATCAAGACCAAAATAATGTACAGTGTATATACTTTAAAAAGTCCACACATTCCTGTTCAAATGCCAGGTTTTTGTCATGTAAAAAAAAGAAAATAGAAAAATAATATTATCTAACTAACAACTTTATCTAACTATAATATGACCTACAATCTGTACAACTCCATTGAAAATCATTTAGAGGGACAAAATAAAATAAAAGTAAATGGTTGTGTCTGAACAATCTCTTATAACTGAGGATGTGGTTATATTCACAATTATCAAATCACATTTAAACTCATTTAAATTGCAGTCTGTACACAGCCATCATCATTTAAAGTGATTCAAATTAACGCCATCTAAAGTTCAGCTGTTCTAGTAGAATTTTCCTGACATTTTCTTAATTTACAGCAAAAGCCAGAGCAAAATAATGGAGGCAGCATTATGCTTTGGGGCTGTTTTTCTATAGCTGGCACTGGGGCTTAAGTCAAGGTGAACTGAATTATGAACAGTTCCAAAATGAAGAATTTTACCTTTCAGCATCATAACCAGGGTTCTAAATAGGGATGCACCGATACCACATTTTTTCAAACCGAGTATGAGTACAAGTACTTACATTTAAGTACTTGCCGATACCAAGTACCAATAAGAGT
>BRDA01001371.1:5361-27831 GCA_036984385.1 Crenuchus spilurus | reverse complement strand
CCTGTAGTATCGGAGCACTTTTATGAATACGAGTACAAGTACACGCACGTGGTATCGGACAGATACCCGATGCTGGTATCGGTATATCCCTAGTTCTAAATTAACTTTTTTGATCACTTTGATTTGTCACATTGGCTGGTAACTGTCTAAAGTTACCGGCCAATCCGAATTTCCACTAGTCAAATTTTATGCTGTAAAAATAAGAGAAATGAGTGCCACTGAATGCATTCTATCTATCTGTCTGTCTGTCTGTGTGTATATATATTATTTGAACCACATCTTCAGAGCTCTTCTTCTTCATCAGAATCTGAGCTACTCTCATTTTTTGCTGCATGTTTGCGCACAAAGTTAGGCCCAGCTGCCCCAGTCTATCCAAGTCCCAACCACTGCCGCATTTAGGTTAAAAGTCTTTACTAAGCTAACGTTAACCCCCTCCTCTTTCAGTGTGCTCTCTGTTTAGTTCTGGCCCCGTTTACTTTGCTTCTACCTTGAGTTGCTCTCTAAAGTCTGTTCAGTGGTGTTAGCGTTCATTTCCATGGTTTCTCGCGCTATTTTCACTACAAACTGCGCGCAGCCAGTGGGTGTATAATGTCATGACGTAGCGCAGGGGTGCACACACTTTTTCAGCCTGCGAGCTACTTATCTAATGACTAAGTCAAAATGATCTACCTAATATAAAAATGCAAGACATTATTTATACAAATTGACAATTTATGTTTACAGTGTATGCTGGTGTACCTTGAACACCTACATTAACCCATATTACACAATATAACTGTGTACATGTTTTGTCATTAGCCTACTTTACTCTGATGACTTGCACTGAATGGAATCAGTCAGGGATGCATAGTCTGACAGTAGTTGCTGACAGCCAGCATCAAGCAAACCTCCAAATGATCATTAGTCATAGTGGAACCATACTTGGACTTAATGATCTTCATGTGTGAAAAGGCTGACGCTGAATAATGTAGTGAAGGCAAACACACTTCAAAAATGACAGTAAAAAAAGTTCTCCACTCCATGTGGAAATGGTCAGTTTTAGGCTTCTTACACAGGCAGAACAAACATACAGTGACAGCTGAACACAGACTACTAGCCAACTTGAAACGCTGGTTTACAAGTCCAGGTGCTGTTTTATGAAGCAAATGTTGAACCTCACGGTACCACTCATGTTGCTACCAAAAGTAAACTGCCAAAAATGCAGAAAAGGTGCTTGTGTATGGCAGTTTTCTGTCACACATTGGGCTGGAGGTTTTTGGGGATCTGCCAACCCTAATCGCAACTCCATAAACAGAGTTGGTCGTCTATAATTCTTAAGAATAATAATCATATCACAGTTAATTTGACATAAAACACACACGTATCATATTTTTCTTGTAATATATAAATATATAATAAAAGTATTATACTCTTGTAAAAAGACTATCGCAAACAGGGTTGCCAGGGTTGTGAAAATGCATTCACTGGTAAACCTTCCGAGGGGGGGATGCAGGGATTTTTGCTCTAAATAGAAAAGAAAATGAACAATATAATGATATATTTTTTATGCTTTTGTGATTTGGGTGCTTTAGATTTTATCAATAGATAGATTTTCTTTAGATAGTATCAGATTGTGTTTGGCAGTTTTCTGGATGGAGGATTTGGGGGATCTGGCAACCCTGAACGCAACTCCGTAAACAGAGCTGGTCGTCAATAATCCTCGTGGACATGAGTGACATGAATATTACAATACCGCAGAAATCCATCGAAGAAAGATTGAGAGACGCCCTAACGTTAGGACAGATACTTTTCCTTCCCTTTGTTAACATGCCGGGGTCGGATAGCACTGCGTAGGCCGTAGGTTGGGTGGCGAGGACGGATGATCTACCCACACTACCTTTGCGATCGACTGGTGCACCCCTGACGTAGCGTTAAGGTAATATAGTGTTCATGGGAAATGTAGGAAGCACTGCCAGGGGATAAATGACCGAGAACGGAGTCTTATGTATCATGCATGTAATACCTCTTGCATCACTGGCAAAATTGGCTAGTACGTTTTTATTAACACCCGCCAAAATAATTTTTTACCCGCATTTGGCGGGTGTTAATTTAGAACCCTGATGATAACCCAAAACATACCCCACATTGACAAAAGAAGGGCTTTACCAGAAGATCAAAATTCTGGAATGGCCAGACATGAATCCAATAAAAAAATCTGTGGGTTGACCTAAAGAAGATCAAGGAAGAGTGGGCAAAAATTGCAATGCCAAGATGTGCCATGCTGAGAGACTCCTACCCATAATGTCTGCATGCTGTCATGAATTTAAAGAACAGTTCAACAAAGTATTAGTTTGAGGGTGTGCATATTATTGCAACCACATTATTTTAGTAATTTCTTTTTATTTTTTCCACCCTAAAAGATTTTATATATTATTTGTACAGATTATAGGTGACAGTAAAAGTGGAAAACGTTCACTTGGTATTATTTTTATGACAAAACCCTGGCATTTGAACAGGGGTGTGAAGACTTATCCACTTGATATTTTATGAAACACTGATTTGATAGCAAGACAGAATCTTAAAATTGGACATATTCAAATATTTTACGCATGATGCTTCCTACAGTTTTCTTTTTAGATCTTCCCCCAACCAACAAATACAAATGTCAAAATGCATTACTGCTGTATATGTATAAAAATACCACAACTGACACAAACTTGGGAGTAATGTAAACCAACATTACACAACCTGTTTGCAAATTGTTGTTGCTAAATAAATAAATAAATAAATAAATAAGAAACTCCTGTACAAAAACATGGTTTGACCATTAATTTTAGACTATTTTCCATCACACTCATGCCTCTCCTGCAATTCCTTCATACCTTCATAAGTAATCCCTTTGGTTTAGGGGTATAGCAATACACTCTGCTCATAATTTGATTAATTGACTCACAGTGTTGTGTTCGGATTGGATTTTAAAGAACATATAGATGAAGAAAAATTAATTGGCAAATCTTTTCTTGTATACTTTTTTTAAAACAACAAATCTTTAGTACACTGCAATTAAAAGAACTAACTAAAAGTAATTAAACATCTTTAAAATGCAATCAATCCTGTTTTCATTACAGAAAGAAAGAACCAGTAAGGCTAGTAAGGAGGCTAAAGAATGTGGCATAAGGGATTGTGACTTGTGACTTGGTGTTCTGCTGTGATTTAAATCAACACTGACCGCTTGCAGTCAAACAATACATTAGTTGGTATAATGAACATCTCCTTATGTACACCCCTCCCCCTCATCACTGTGTGAATGGTAAAAAGAATTTGAAATCAAATAATTAGCTGCATTTATGTCCTATCAGATAGTAAACATTTAAATAACAGTCTGCAGGATTACTAAAGCTACTAACAAAGCAAGGCCAGGTTAAAGGATGGCAACATGTCATGTGTTGCTAAGTTTTTGAACACATGGAACACCATCCCACTTCACATGCTCAAGCAACCAATGACCACACAAAGACAAAAGACCACTTAGCAGAGTCCCACTGTCAATAAATCAACCACAAACACACTCACAACCAGAACCGTGTTAGTCCAAAAATTGTCCACAAAGCAGACATCAGCACAACAACCAATACAACATTTATTAACAAAGGCACCATGTTCACCATACTTTCAGTTCAGTCGTTCCACTGGCTTAATGCTACCATCCAAATAAAAGAAGAAAAAATACATTGACTGCTTTTTGGGAAGATAATGCGTCACATTTGGTGTCTGAAATTGGTGTCTTGACTCTTGCACCAAAGTCACAAGGTCTAATGCACTTACCAAATAACGGAAGCTTATAAACACCAAGCATCACTGCGCTAATTGTCACACAAACTGTGTTGAGTTCTTCAATTATCTCAAATAAATTTGTGGTTTCTGCCTAGTTCGGTCAAGGTTACAAAATGTTAGCAGATGATTCATTGCCATATAAATATTCACAATTAGTAATTTAACTGTCTTTTTTTTTAGCATGATCTGCTTTTAAAGGACAAGCCTAAAGTGGCCAAGATAACTGACCAGCTGTCCTGCTTACTGTCTGTCATTACTCAGTAGGTCAAAACTGACCACAGACACAGCTGAAGCTTAACTAGACAAATATTATTGACCAATGCCCTCTTTAAAAAAAACTTATATATAATGTGTTTGTTAAAAAATGGCAAATTTTAATTTCTGTGGAAAGTAAATGATGAATTAAAATAACTGATTAGGCGATTAGGTGTTAACTGTGACTATCCCACTTCTACCAATGTACTGTTACTAGAAATGAAACATTTATTGGTTTCTCTGTAAACCACAGTAAAATTAATGACGGTTGCTAATATTGTGTCAGATTATAATGATCATTAAAACTGTGGTTGATAACTGCACGTTGAAAACCTGACGTTAAATACTGTACAGCATCACCAAAGGTTTGTGTAAGGGAAACATGGCAGATTGCAGTGATGAGTAAATGCTGCCTTTTGGAAAAATAGAGTTTAGTAAATAGAGCACATTTTAACAAAACTGCAATAATACTGATAACTGATTGATGTTTAATTCTGATTTTAGGCCAAAATAGACACCAACATGACTAGCACTGAAAGTGATGCATTTTATAAATTAGATATTATCTCTAAACTATTCCTTTAAACAAATTTGTCTAAAAATGCACTTACATACACATACTTTTTCTAATGTCGAGAACTATATTAATCTTTGCTGATCTTACAATAAAACAGGTGTATAAGTTTTGTTGGCTTTTAAAGACTAACTGGCTATACTATTTATGATGATTTCTTCTCATTTTTTCAAAATGTTTTTGCATAATTCAATCACTGAGATGAAATCAATATCATTTAGAGCATTTCATCTTAATCTTAATTTAGAGAGGTTTGAAATAAGACTGGCTCATTCTAGAGAAACTTAGCCCTTTTTATACTGCTGGTGGTGACAGGAACTATTGTTTGCAATATCTATAACATATATATGCTATTGTAGTTACTGCATAAAATGATAAGTGAACATTATATGTGTAATACTGATAATGATTAAAATATGTATGCAAAATACAACATATCAACATGTACTGCTATGCCATGAGTGGATTGGAAAATAAATAAAGATAAATACATTAAAATGATATTATACACATACATCTTAAACAGTGTCTCAGGTCTCACTTCAGCTGTCTGATGCCCATCACCACCACTAAGAACAATATGGATTTCTCTAGAAAGGAGCATTTCATGTCACTCTAAATGACTTTTAAAGTTTTGTATCTTAATGATTGATTTATGTAGAAATTAATAGTAAATAGACTGAATTCCTGTATATGTTACTTCATCGAGCTCCCTGTACCAGGCCTGCTTCACCTTACTCAAGACCCTGAATGTCTTGCCTATGTGAGAGCAGCTAGATGAGAAATGAGTGCAATCACATGAAGCCAAACAGCAGCACTATGAGTGCATGCACAGAAACACACAGGCACAGGGGATGGACTCGTGTACACACATACAAACGCTCACCTTCATTCACTCACACAATAACACTCCATTAAAAGTCCACATTCATAATCATCTCGCATGCTCATATGCTCAATTATTAAACCCATCCACATACATCCACAGGCTACAGAAGCAATAAACAGAGATACCACACTTACTTTCCTGAGCGGGCTTGCCTGAGCTTGCTCTGGGTAGAAAAATCATGTAAATAACGCAAAAGACACAGATACACAAATAACTTGTGTTTAATGAGGATCTGAACATATGAGGTTACATTATGCCTCGATGGAGCATCTTTCTGGTACACCAATATGGCACTGGGCTGTTACAATTATTACATAATAGCCTGATCACAAATAATTCAGATAATTTCCCACAAGGGATTAATAAAGTATATATCTATCTATCTATCTATCTAATTGAATTGACATATGCTGATCAGTTGTTTTTTACAGTCACATGTTTAGTTTGCAATACACTAGTGCACCTCCAAAAATGTGAAAATGGGGAAAAAGTTTGCACTCATAATTTCATTCCAAAACTGTCGTTTCATATTCATTCATTCAACTGTTTATCTGAATTTGATCTGTAATCAGTATGCCAGTACGGAGCTACTGTGTACTGACAGACAGAAACAGGACAGTTGATCAGTTAATTTAGCTACTTTAGACTTAGTACTTTAATACTTACCCAAACAGAGCCAAATAAAATTAGATTTTATTTGCAATATAAAATATATAGAATTTAAGCTAAAATGTTGATCATAGTGAACCATAAATTGAAGGGAAAAAAAACTGCATTCACTTATAGTTGCTGCAAGCCTTTGTCCAAATCCAAATGACAAAAACGCAGCAAATTCAAATTCTGTTTGTGGTGACATATCCATTACCAAATGATTCCTGTGATCAAATAACTGTGATCAGGTAATAGTACAATAACTATGACATGCCTAGTGGCTTTCCATAATTACACTGTACCCATAATTGAATTTGGTTTTCTAAAAGATGGTAAGCACAGAAAGACATAAAGAGGCATAATATAGATTATTTGACATGGTCAGTATAGAAATATATACCTACCTACCTTATACAGACGAAGCACATCACCTGCCCATGTCAGACAATCAGTTCATGGTTTAATACCAGAATATAAATGTAGTTCATCCCATGACTTGAACTACGGACCTGTTCAAGCTTTGCCCAAGAATGTGTTCTTTCATTGCACCTGTAGCTTGGTTGAACAAGCTTTACTAAAAATGGGCAAAATTTCATCTAACCATATAAAGTCATTGGCCTGCACAACAGACATGGCGTGCTGCTTCACATATCTTGCTGTGCAGCCTCCACAAAATTTGAAGCTATTGTTTTTTAATGAAAGTATGCACTGTGCAGACACCCTGCATTCACATTCAACATCCGGTGCACCACTTAGCATTCTGCTATTACTCTAAACCCACAACCAAACCACACAAATTGACAACAGGAGACTAATTTACACAAAGACTGTGTTTTAAGATAAAGATAAAAAGACATGCTATTTTTACATCAGTGTTTACTTATCTAGAGGAAGTGCAATGTGTTTGTTTCAGCATTTATTTAAATGTGTGCGACACTCTATGCAAGAAAAGTTGCTCTGCTGCAGCACAAATTATATGATAGTAAAGGTTTGCAGAGATCTAATGTCTGGTTGTTACTGAATATAATGTTACTGTCTTAGGTGCAGTAAAATGTATGACACAAGTCATCTAACTTCATTCTCAAGAATAAAGAATTTTGTGTATGAAGATTTAGCTTATTTTAAATGTGTAAAGTCAATAAATGAAAGTCTGGTAACAGTACATCTATGCAGGATTAACATGAGCTAATATTTGGTTGTATACTGTGCACAGTGAACACACACAGACAGACACACACACACAAAAAAATAGGAGGCAGTGAGCACACATGCTACCCATGGCACTCAGGTGGCAGTTGGAAGTTAGCCACCATGTCCTGTATATTCAGGGGATCAAAACTATGAAGCTTTTAGTCCTAAATCTGTTTCTCCAATCTTGAGGCCAAGACTGCCACCAAGTAATACTTATAAAATACTATTTTTAATAGCATGCTCCAAATTTAGGCATTTTAATAACACCTGAATTAAGCACACACATTAAGGTGAATGAGATGTTTGCCAACATTCTGTGATGCTCGCCAAACTTCACAAAAGTTGTTACAAAACAACACATTTGTGGACAGAGCATAAACAAGAAAACTGTATTTCCTGTTCCCATTAGATAGACATCAAGTTTTGTGTTTTTACTGTACGTGATGTAAGAATTAAACACATGGTTAAGCAACCAAGCACAGGAACAGGCAGCAGCCACAAGCAAGCAGAATTTTCATTTCATTTTTTCCCCTTTTAGAGCAGTACAGACAGGAAACATCATGCAACAACCAGGCAAAGATAACAGCAACAGAAAATGGGCCAGCAAACAGGCGAAAAACATGACCCTTCCACTTTCTGCACCCAGCAAACTAGGTTTCAATGGAATTTTTTAAATGTAGCTTTAAAACATTTGCATCATCTGCATATACTTTTCCTCCTACTGATCAATAAAGAACTTGAATCATATATAAAATACTAGGTATATTACGAAATATTAGATTAAAAAAAAGCATTTATATTTGACCATAAACATAGTCTACTCCTTCGTTCATCTGAGCTAGTTATACAGAAGAATCATACTAAAGTTTTTCTTCTTTGGTTAGGGACTGGAGTCGCATGGCTAACATTGCTAACAAACACTAAAACTCAACTGTTACAAAAGGCCTTTTTTTTTTGTAAAAACACATCACCAAAACTGTATCCAGAGCTTAATTGGGCTCTCACATTGTGAATGTGGTCCAACACAGAATAACAGTAATTAGAAAATTGTTGTAATCAGATTCTGCCCACTATCTTACTCAACCAATTCTCAGTAGGAATTTGTGATCTAAAATCTGACCATCATGAAAATGGAAGAATCTGATTCAAGATCTGGCATCTACCAGCTGAAGTGGCTGTCTGTGGTGTTAGGTTTGATTTATTTGTTAAACCTCACAGTAAGTCATGCTGTATCCTAAACCATATCAAGATCTGACAGATCTTAATTAAGATGTGGATGTGGTTTAAATGGGTTCAGAGAAGTGTTGGTCATGTATGTTGACAGAAACAACTGGGCAGTTAAGGTGATTATTGAATTCTAGTGTTTGTTGGAAAGTTTAACCTCACAGCTCTAGTTTCACAGCTCCAATCTTGGTCGAACAAATACATCTGGGGTATGTGGAAAACTGTGTAAATATGATTTCTGGGTGATCCATTCCTTTAATAAAAAACATACAAAAGACTGCCTTAAAGATTAATTCATCAAAAACTAAGCATCACTAGCACTGAAGTAACATTTGCCACAGGATAAATCTATCAATATCAATTTTATTTTTACTCCAGTGCACACAATTCACAGCAACAAAGATGGACAAATTTTACTGATCATCCAACAAAGCAGCTGAGTACACTTACACATATGTACACACACCCATACCACACATGGACACAAACCAAAACCCTCAATTCTTCTAGTGCTTTGATTGCGCAGTTGTCATGTTGTGAACAGAAGCAATTATCTAAAAAAATAAATAAATAAATAAAAAAAAAAATAAATAAAAAAATTTATTAATGGAGCTTTGCAAAAGTAAAAGCTGGCACTGACTATGAGGGATGCTCAGTAGGGCTCGACCGATATATAAAGTTGGCCAAAATAATGACAAAACCAGCTGAAGCTCAAATAAACTAAAGCTCAAATAAAGGTTTCATAGCACCAAATTAGAATAAACTGGTTTTCTGATTTCTTTGAATAATTTGTATTTTGTCTCAACCTAGCTCATGGAAAAGCCCAAATACCAATATTGCTCAAAGAGGAGATTATTACTAAATGTATCATCTTTAATAACTGTACTGGTCACATAGATCACAAGATATCTTACATTAGGATACCTTAATAGTAAAATCTAAAAATATTTAATAATTAGAGCAATAAAATATTCAGCACTACAATTTTCATAATATTTAAAACTTTGAGAGACTGCAATTTAAAATCATCTCTAACAATTCACAGTTTACACATGTAGGTCCAACACACAACATTTAGTAAGTTAGGGAAAATATTTTTACAAGTATATTGTGGATTATATATACTTAAAAATCAAATAAGAAATTTAGATTTTCTTTTTGTTTTACTATAAATCAACAGGCCCATGTGACAAAAAGACTGAAAAAGTGATCAATTAAATGATAAAATTCACCTTTACTGTATATAGTTTGAACAACTTGAACACATCAGTCTGCAAAACACTCAAACTGGATTTTAATATCAATAATAATAACAACAACAACAACAATAATACTAACAACAATTATAATACTAACAATAACAATAATAATAACAATAATAATAATAATAATAATATGTCTATGCTGCTATACATTCAAATTGTTAGCTTAAAATTGCCATCAATACTGCTGCCAAAATGTTCACATCGGTCGGGCCCTAATGCTTCATTGACTATGATGGGGATTTGTGTCCTGCAATGTTCTTTCTTTCTAAATGAATAAGGCTCAAGCTATAAAGGGATTCTTCAGGTTAGAAATTAATTACTTTCATTTTTAGTGAACTCAATGATAGCATACAGAATTCATTAGAAAAATGACCCGATTGATCCTGTGCATCTTATTTGTCGAGTTTACAGTGTAAATGGACTCCCCTTCACATTCAGCACAGCTGCAGAAAAACTGGCTAAAGGCTAGACTGGGGCGCGGTCAGAGAAGCACAACAACAGCACAGCACAGAGAGCCACTGTACTCACCTCCAAATAACTCCAAATCCCTCAGACTCTCCACACTCAGCTTCTCCGTCACCCAACGCTAGAAACAGAGTGAAGGAGACATGACAAGAAAAAGTTTAGCTTGGAGCAAAAATGCATTAATGAAACATATGTATTTATTTCATATTTAAAATATATACCATTATTACCATTTTTAACTAGAAGTTAAAAGTTAACTAAAAGGAAGGAAAGAAAGAATCTAAAGCTTTACAAGTCTGAAACACTTTGTGATCCAATTATTGAAGAGGTCACCTAACATTAACAGTCTGAACCCTAAAGTGCCCTGGTTTGTTCACAACAACAACACCTGACATCGTTATTGCATGTCCTTCTCAATGTGAATGAGCAGAGCTAAACTGTAGGTTTAGCTTTAGGCAGAACAGTCATTCTATGTAAATGCTGGTGTTCTGTGATAAACTTCAAAACAGCCTGAATTTGCTTATTAGCTACCATATATGCACTGGAAAGTGAAAAGAATATCTCCAAACTTCAACAATGCTTACAATTCACATCAAAATCTTTAATTACAAAAACAAAAACAGTCTTTTAGGATACAAGTCATTTAATGCAGGTGTGATCAGGGCCTATAATTTGGCTAAACTTGTCTGACATTCTGAAATTCTCCAGAAAACAAGAAAACTGTACAAAAAACATGCAAAATATCAAAAATCTATAATATCATATTGTGAATATCAAGTTGTGAACATCATTATTTTGACTGCAACTAAGATCAGAATCACTATAATGCATAAGATAATGCTGAGATTAGTGCAAAAGAATAGTCCAGCAGGCCATCATGTAAGATGGAAAATCAGGAAACTTACCAAAAAAGACATGGATCCTGAGGAAGATGATGAGCAACTACACCATCAATTAAACACACAGACAGAAATATCTGCAAAAGCCAGAAACCATATAAGAATATTTACTCTGCACTTTGCAATATTATTTTGTTCTTCCAAATGAAAATCTCCACTTCGGGATTTTTCAGAAACCTCCATTCTCAGTTAAGGCCAAAAGCTACATTTTCAAAAATATCCATATACATGTGTACAAGGCCATATTTTTAATCTGTCTCGCAATGTTCAATTTTAGCTTATTCTACATAATATGTATATTGTTTTTTTAAATAAAACTAACACAGCAAAACAGTAAATAACAATAACACCAATCGTATAAATAAATAATAGTATAATAATAATAATAATAATCAGATTGTGATATCATGGTCACTCACAACAGTGAAAAATACCGCGATGTAAATAGTTCATGTTGCCCACCCATAACAGTGCACCAGCAACGTTACTAGCATTAGTAATAATAAAGCATGCAACATCTACACTGTCAATATCTGTATACATAGAGATACAGACATATCCATTTTTTATTGAAGAATATAACATCACCACATACGACACGTTTCCCTTGATTTAAATAAAAAAATGTAGGCTATATTCGAGCTATTCTGTATGAAAACAATTTTTACTCTTAGTGGTCCCTTGGTGAGCAAAGCAAATAACACAATAAAATAAATCTGTAACATGGAAACATGTAACACAGAAAGTAGCGTTAAGTTTATCACCCAAAATTTTAAGCGCAATTTAAACAAATTGTTTACTTTAATTTAGCTTAGCTCGCTAGGATAAGTAGGCTGGCTAACCTGGCGTCTGTCTGTCTTTCAAATTATTCAGTATTTAATGCACACATTCACTCACCTTAAATAGAGAATTGGCTTTTTTAACCTACGACTAAGATTTCGTTAATGTAATGTCGCCGTACGTTTGTTTTCCAGACAAAATTCTCACCACTAGAACGACCCGGAGTGGGCTGGGAAACCTCCAACTACAATAAGAAAAGCAAGACGGTGTTCGGTGATTGGCCAAAAACGGTTTACGCCGCCTGATTTCCTGTTATCTGATTGGCTAAAAGCGCTCGCAGGGTGGGAGAAAGTGGTTGATTTTGCATGTTCATTGGCTCGGCACGTTAGAAAAGTAGAGTATAAATACATCCAAAACATCGCGAGAGTTACGCAATGTAATGGAAAGCAGGATTAAGAACTGTTCAAAAAAACATTAGAGAAGTTTTTCATTTTAGAACTCTGTACGGAGCTTTCTTTGGGCATTTGGGTCTCTTCCATGTATATTTTGCATTTAAAAATAAAGTCAACGAAGTACATTTAAATTGTTACGTAATATTTATCAAGCACCGGAGGTCCGGTCTTGTGAACGCAAAGTCACTGACTAGATCCCTAGGCCGGACATGACTGAAGTGCCCTTGAGCAAGACACCCAACTGCCCACTGCTTTGAGCTGAACATAAGATAAAGGTGATCATTAAAGCTGTGATTGTTGGTTTAATTGTAAGATATATTGTGTATATTCTAATCTGAATGTGATTGAAAATCTATGCAAATCTAAATCTGATAAATGCAAGTGAAGCTTTAAAGTCTTTTTAATTTTTTGTCTCTCAAACCTTTAAGCAATGAAAAAGCTAAATTTATGATCAGATACATTAAACTTTTAATGGAAGTTTGTAAGTGTTCTTAATATGTACTTTCTCCCCTTTATGTTCTATTTTATTTATTCTATTATTGTGTAAAATATCTTTAACGTGGATGTGCGTACCTGTGTGAATTTTCTGTAAAAAAAGGCACTCATTTGCTAAGCGGTTCGGAACACAAGTGCACATTATTCTATTGCTATCTAGGTATCATAGGACAGGAGAAGGACACTAGTGCGTAAATTGAACCGCGACCAGAGTCGATTGCAAGTGACGTAAAAGCACAACAGAGCGAAGTGGACGGTGAGGGGCGGTAAGGCTGCTGCGCTCCGTTTACACTTCAGGTAGCTTCACTTCTGCGTATTATCGCGACCTAAATGGCAAAACCCAGTTTAACCATATATTTATTTTAATTGAATTATATAAATAAACATAATTTGTATGTGTATTCACGAGTACGTCCTCTTTAACTGTTTGTTCCTGACAGCTTTGCCTGTTAGCCACTTAGCAAGCGAGGCTAGCTGCCCCGAGGCACGCTAATGTAGCGAACGAGCTAAGCTGGATGGCTAGTTAGTTAGCCAACAAGTTAAGGTCGACAAGCAGATGGAAAAATGGTTACAAATAGACCAAACTTGTAACTGTATGTAAAGCAGTTTATTAAGATGATAAAATGACCCCGCTTTGACAAAATTAACTAGCTAAGTGCAGTTAATGCCATTTTTACTGCCAAAAATGAAACAGCAATGGTACACGTTAGCATTTTTCGATTAGTCTTACTAATACGTCCAGTGCTGTTCAGTAAATTATCAATAATGATGAGATTCACACTACTATGTAGAGGAACAGCAGAGCAGGGCTAGGGCTGTAGCAATGTTTACTTACAGACTGTTGCTTTTGTCAATTTTCTCCGCTCTTCCAGCTGTTGTTTACGGAAGTCCAGAAAGAACATGAGTTATATTTTTTTATCTCAATGTAACAAATTGTGTTCTTGAGATGACTTAATTTCCTTGTGTTTATGAGAACAACTTTTTTGGCATGAAAAATGAGAACATTTCATGTTGTTTTCAAAATTATGGTATTAAATTGCTGTCATATGTTTCTTCCAGGTGTTTGTACTCTGTCTACATATCACCAAGTTTAACCATGAACTGGAACAAGGGTGGCCCGAGTGGGAAACGAGGCTTTGGTTTTGGAGGATTCTCCTTGTCTGGTGGTAAAAAAGAGGAACCTCGCCTGACCCAGAAAGCACACACTGCTTTTGGTGGATCTGGGTCAACAGGAGGGTTTGGCAAGAACCAGCAGCTTCCAGCATTCTACAAAATAGGAACGAAACGGGCCAATTTTGATGAGGAAAATGCGTAAGTAATCTGTTGCAATGTTTACTGCTGCAGGTGCACAACCAAAGCATTCATTCATTCTCCTAACTGTTTCGTTCATGCTTTTTTACTCTGCCATTGTAAATTGTTTTGAATAATTTCTAATTCATTTACATAGACTACAAAAGTTGTTATTTAGGATATATATTAGAACAGTAAAATAATTCATTTGTTAACACTTTATATACACATTTGAACTTACAAGAGGCACTGCAAGGTGTTGCAATCACATTTTGTATATACAACAGTAATATAGCAAGCATAATACCAGTTGTTTGCTTGAATGTGGATTTAAATATCTGATTTTCCTCAAGGTATTTTGAGGATGATGAGGAGGAATCTAGCACTGCAGATCTGCCCTATATCCCAGCAGAAAACTCTCCTACTAGACAACAGTTTCAGTCTGGGGGTGGTGGAGGAGGAGGAGGTGGTTCAGACAGTGAAGATGATCCACTGGATGCCTTTATGGCAGAGGTTGAGGTGAGGGGATCAGGCATTTGTCTAAAATTAGTAACTGTGTGTAAAGATGCATCTGGAGCTATTCATCATATTATTTATATGTAGCTATTAAAATGCATACTATCACAGTCCTTGTGATTAACACCTTCTGCACCTAATTATGATTTTTTTTCCACCCACCAATAGAGTCAAGCAGCCAAGGACATGAAGAAACTGGAGGACAAGGATAAAGAGAAAAAGTTGGCCAAGTAAGATTTGCTAATGATTAATTTAAAGCAATTTTCAATGTATCTCTCAAACTAAGCAGATGAATATCAATGTATACTTAAACCTTACAGAATAGTGTGTGTGTCTGTTGGGAGGGAGGATTGACATAGAAGGGGAGGAATGCTAGGGGGCTTGGGTGGTATGAGGTTTCCACGGGTGATTGAGCGAGTCGCAGGGAAGTTTTTTTTTTCTCCGCTTGTTTTTTCCAGGGGTATACGGGATGACATTGAAGAGGAAGATGAGCAAGTGAGTGACACTCCTGAAGTTACTATGACCATACCTCTACTTCAGCAATGGCTTTGTCTCTATCTGTAGCTTTTATTTCATTGTATTAATATTCATCTTCAATTTTATTTAACTTTTTCTTTCGCGAAACTCTACATAGGGCCAAATTTAAAGGCTTAAACCTTCAGATCTCTTTATGGTTGAGGAAGTGGGTGGATTGCTTCCATGCCCTCTACTAACTTGTGGCCAGTTGAATTGGACTCCCCTGCCCCCAATAAAATAATTATGATAATTAGGGGTTCAATGATCATTCATTCAAAGTACTTCACAGCCTAATGAGCTAATGATTGTTTTGGGTGTTTTTTTTTAAAGGTACAAAGGAAATATCAATGTTTATTTGTTCTTTTACTTGAAATTTCCACTTTGTGAGCGATGACTGATCACACTGATATGCAGCACAGTGACAGGTGGGAAAGTCTAACAAATGTAGAGTGAATATAATTGGCTTGCTTTCATTACATATAACATAAAAGACAAATTACTGGACAAATTAAGTGTTCAGACTGAGTACTGGCCAAATATAACAATAGCACTTTAAGTACTGGTCTTGAGTGAAAAGGTTGTTCTTGGAACTTCAAGTTACCTGCTCATTGATGTCTCGTCCTTGGCAGTTATTCATTCTCAGCTACTTTTTCAGATATATCCTCCATGCATTACGCAGGATGGAACAATCTGTGGTAAACCCAAATATAATCTGATGCTTCTGGAACCTCACTGTGTGACAGCTCTGCTGTTTTCTCTGTGTGTTCAATATTTTCTGACATTGTTTACTTTGTTCTGTGCAGGAGGCTTATTTCCGTTTCATGGCAGAAAACCCAACAGCAGGGCTGACCCAGGAAGAAGAAGAAGAGAATGTGGATTATGACAGTGACGGAAACCCAATAGCTCCTACCACCAAAAAGATAATCCTGCCACTGCCTCCTATTGACCACTCTGAGGTGCTTTCCTATTTCAGCTTCCAGTGTAATGCACCACCTTGCTTTTACATGTATAGCACTTGGCACAATGATGGACACTAGAGTTGCCTTTAGAGGCAGCCCAGTATTTGAATAACTGAAAGCTTTTTAATGGGACAGCATCCACCTCAGGCTTAAGATGAAACTTAATGATGGTCATATCGTTAGACATTTTAATAATTCCGGTGACCATGTATTACTTGCATGGTTTTAAGTGACAAAATAGTAAATGGATCTCCTTGTAAAGTATGTCATCGGACAACATGTTAACATAATTATAATCTGAATAATGTGTAGTGCTGTAAATAATTTTATTTTTTTTAACTTCATTTTAATGTTACAAGACATTTAATAGGATCCCATCCCTGTTTTATGAAGTTTTATATACTGTTAATGGGTGTTTTGTAATTAATTTACATGTTTATGCTTTGTAGGCCCTGAATAAAATCTCATTGTTATGGACTAGTTTATGTGATGTTGTAAATTACTGTCCATAAGCAACACAGAGATGTTTTAAAGGATAATACTGCTTTTTTGTAATGTTTCTGTAGATCGACTATCCTCCTTTTGAAAAGAACTTCTATATTGAGCATGAGGAGCTCAACAGCCTGACTGGAGCACAAGTGGTGGAACTGAGACAGAAACTCAACCTGAGGGTTAGTGGTTTTCTGTTTTTTTTTTGTGTCAAGCAAAGAACTGCATTGTGTGACATTTTATTTGTTTCATATGCAGCAGTATGTAAAATGTTGTAATGTTTTTGATGAACAGGTGTCTGGTGCTGCGCCTCCTAAACCGTGCACCAGTTTTGCCCATTTTGGGTTTGATGAACCACTTATGAACCAGATTCGAAAGTCTGAGTACACCCAGCCTACACCTATCCAGTGCCAGGTGAGCTACCATACCCAAGAAACAGAAAAACTACACAAATATAGAGGGAAAATGGATAGATAGGTCTGTAGGGTACTTTTATTGAATTGAGTTAAATTGAGTTAAACATTTCATGATTCATATGTTTTTTGTTTTTTTGGTTATACGTTCTGTGAATTTATAGGCAGTGTATTTTATATTCACTACATTGGATATAAAAAGTCTACACACCCCTGTTAAAATGGTAAAGTTTTTACTATGTAAAAAAATTCAGACCAAGATTAATAATTTCAAGACTGGCGGCTTGTTCTGGGCTTGGCTAGGATAGTCTGTGATGCCCAGTGAGGGGGTAGGGGACTAACTGCGACCCTGATCAGGGTTAAGCAAATAGATAATGGATGGATGGATGGATGGATGAATAATTTCAGAATTAAGACCTATAGTCTGTACAGTTTCATTGAAAAACAAACTGAAATCATTGATAGTAAGAAAATAAAAATAACAAAGCTAAAATGATGTGGTTGTGTTCAGAATGATCAAATAACATTGAAACTCATGTTAAATAGTAGTCAGTACACAACTGTTACCATTTAAATTTGCACTTACAGCAAAAGCCATAGCTCGTAAAGAGCTTACAACACATTAAAGGGATCTTGCTGTTGAAAAGTATCAGTCTGAAGAAGGATACAACATAATTTCCAAAGCATTTGATATATACCATGGATCAAAATGAAGATAATAATCAAGAAGTGGATCAAATTTGGCATAACAGGCTCTAGTCAAGGTGGAGGGAATTATGAACAATTCCAAATAGTATCAGTCAAGTATCAGACAAAACCTTCAGGTCTCTGCAAAAAAGAATTTCACCTTTCAGCATAACAACAACCCAAAGCATACGTCCACATTGACAAAAGAAGGGCATCACCAGAAGAAGATCAAAGTTTTGTAATGGCCCAGCTAGAGCCCAGACCTGATTCCAATTGAAAATCTTTGGGTTGATCTGAAGGATATGCCCTCACAATCTTACAGATGTGGAGCACTTTTGCAAGGAAGAGTGGGCAAAGATTGGCTAGTCAATATGTGCCACACTGATAGACTCCTACCCAAAAGTCTGAATGCAGTCATAAATTCAAAGGGCACTTCAACAAACTATTAGTTTAAGGTTGACCATATTTATGCAACCACATTATTTTAGACCTTTTTTTCACCCTAAAATATTTCATAATATTTGTACAGATTATAGGTGACATTAATGTGGAAAAAGTTCTGAAATGGTTAATCTTGGTCTGATTTCTTTACATGACAAAAACATGTAATTTTAACATGATTTATGCTGTTCATATTTTTTTGTTGTTACCACTCAGTTTGCAACAAATTCAAAAGCCTGGTAGATTAAGAAGTGTTGATGGCTTGTCTCTGTCTGTCTGTCTTAGGGTGTTCCTATAGCCCTGAGTGGCAGAGACATGATTGGCATCGCTAAAACTGGTAGTGGAAAAACGGCTGCCTTCATCTGGCCAATGCTGGTGCACATCATGGATCAGAAAGAGCTGGAGCAGGGAGAGGGGCCAATTGCTGTGATTGTCTGCCCCACCAGAGAACTATGCCAGCAGGTACTATACAGAGGAAGAGTAACTAGGAAAGAGACCATCTCTCTTCCATTTTAGGTCAAAACCACTGAAGACATTTTAGAGCAGGAGAAGGATACCAGGGTGGGTGAGAGAGAGGACAACTGAGCAGCTTTCACATGTTACACAAAAGCCATTCTGATTGTATGTTGTGAAATTTGAGAGCAGAGGTTATATATTACCATGGTAACACCAATGGAAAATGGATGTCTGTATTTAGAAAATATAGTCTGATGCCTGTATGTTGATGGCTGTACAATATGCAAAAAAATAGTATTGAACTTACATTGCTACATATTATGATTGCACAATATATTGACCCTTTAAACCCTAATAGCCTGAATGTGGGTCCATACTTACAATATGTATGTGGATCTGCTCAGGATGTGATAAATATTTCATAGTATTTATTCAATTCATAAAATATTGTCATATTTTTAGATCATAGCACTAAAGTTCAAAAGATATTTGATCAGAGTTGGAATTGAATTGGTTGGATGAATGCATTGAATTAATAAATTAATTTACTAAAATACCCATAGAAATGCTTATCTGTAGGGGTATAATGATAACTATTCCATTTAAGTCACAGTACCGCCACTTAAAAAAAAAAACTTAAACATTTTTTAAAAAAGTAAACATCTTCAAGAAGGAAGAGAATAAAAGACATTGTGTTTCTATACACAATGCAAAATAATGCATTTTTCAAAAACAAAATGCATATTTACTCCCATTTCATCAACAATGAAATACTGTATTTGATGATGGTACACTGTTCTTGTGTAACATTTTAAACAAAAATATAAAATTAAATCCAGTGTATTTTGCAGAATATAACCTTTTGGAAGTTATTGTGAATTATGAGTTAGATTGCTGCATATGGATGTCAGACAATATAATTGCATTAGAAGACATGATGATGAAAATGTATGTATCTTTGTTTACTCTTACTTGTACTAAAATCTAGTATTTTCATCTTATTAAGGGTTGACTGACTTGTGTCTGTGTGCATACAGATCCATACGGAGTGTAAACGGTTTGGGAAGGTGTATGGCCTGCGCTCAGTGGCTGTGTATGGAGGGGGCAGTATGTGGGAACAGGCCAAAGCTCTTCAAGAGGGTGCTGAGATTGTTGTTTGCACCCCGGTAAGGGCACACTAGTAGTAGTTAGTACTAGAGTAAGAATAGTGCTCATCATACATAAAACATGTTCAAAATACCTATACTTTATTCATTTTTTTGCATGTATTGTTCAAATTTCTCTTATGGTACACAACCAGGGTCGTCTGATTGACCATGTTAAGAAGAAAGCTACATCACTGCAGAGAGTGACCTATTTGGTATTTGATGAGGCTGACCGTATGTTTGACATGGGTTTTGGTAAGGACTAGTTCTTCTCTATCTCTATAGCAGGTTTGTTTAATTTTGCCCATCCCAAATATACTGAAAGGCAATTGTTGAACCATTGTGAATTCCTTCCAGAGTATCAAGTGAGATCCATTGCAAGCCATGTAAGACCAGATAGACAGAGTAAGTGAACATTTTATGGTGTTTGGGTTTGTGTATATTCATCAGTAAATCGGGTGATGTTCATATGTATTATGGGTTACTGAATTTCTTTTGTGTCTTTTTTGCTTAGCTCTGCTGTTCAGTGCCACTTTCAGGAAGAAGATTGAAAAGTTGGCTCGTGATATATTGATTGATCCTATTCGCGTTGTACAGGGAGATATTGGAGAGGTGCTGCAGTTTCCCACTTCATTTAGCCCTCTATTTGCACATGCTAAAAGTAGTGGTCAACCAAGTTATGTTTGGTGTCTGAGTTTTGCTCCTTCAATTTTACAATAAGCCGATATGTAATTATGTAACTGTATCCAAGTCATCACATACATGTTTCAACCCATGTCTGTTTAAGATATGTTTTTGTGGTTTTTGACACTGCATGATGTTATCTATTGGAATGCACAAACGTGTGAAAAAAATTCAGGCTTCAAGGTGATGCTACTAGTATTTGCAGTTTCATAGATGTTGTACAGTACTAAAAACCACATAAGCAAACTTCAGACACTTGGCACATCTTGGCTGATTGATCCAAAATGCAAATGACCATTTTTTAAATATATATTAATAAATATTCTCTCTCTGTTCATTTCTCATTGTCTCAGGCCAACGAGGATGTGACCCAGCTGGTAGAGGTGTTGCTAAGTGGGTCAGATAAGTGGGTCTGGCTGACCCGCAGACTGGTGGAGTTCACCTCTTCTGGCTCTGTTCTCATTTTTGTCACCAAAAAGGCAAATTGTGAGGAACTGGCAACTAACCTGCAGCAGGAGGGTTACAGTTTGGGCCTTCTGCACGGAGACATGGACCAGAGCGAAAGGAATAAGGTCATCAGTGACTTCAAGAAGAAAAGCCTGCCTGTACTTGTGGCTACTGATGTTGCAGGTGAGTGAGATGTATGTTGTTTGATTTACTTTTTTTGTTTTAAAATTTTATAATTTAAAGTAATTGACAATTAGCAGTAATTAGTAATTTTTTTTTGAAAGGCAGTATGTATTTATTGTTCCCTAAAGTATATTTTTAATCTGTGTATGATCATTTACAGGTTTATCTCTGCCTTTGTCACATTTGTGCATCAGTGTGTTGTTGTCGCTTTCACAATTTACATTACCCCCCTTTCATCATTTTTCATTATTCATCATTTTTATTGTTTTAATTATTCTATATCTTGTCCCTTATTTCAGCTCGTGGTTTGGATATTCCATCAATCCGCACGGTTGTGAACTATGATGTTGCCCGCGATATTGACACACACACACACCGGATTGGCCGAACAGGTCGTGCTGGAGAGAAGGGAGCAGCGTACACACTACTCACAATCAAAGACACTTCATTTGCTGGTGACCTTGTTCGGAATTTAGAGGGAGCCAATCAGAGTGTGCCGAAGGAACTAATGGATTTGGCCATGCAGGTAATTTTTTTTATTTGTTATGTTACATGTCTAATTTTGTATTCCCTTGATCTACTGTAGAACAAATGGTATATATTCTGTTGTTTTATTCCAGAATTCCTGGTTTAGGAAGTCCCGTTTTAAAGGAGGAAAAGGAAAGAAGCTGAATATCGGAGGTGGAGGACTAGGCTACAGAGAGAGACCTGGCCTAGGCTCTGAATCATCAGTGAGTTCATTGTCATAGGAGTGTTATTTAATACATGAAGCCAGTAATGCATAATTATTATTTCAGAATTTAATTAAAAAAACTCATGATATTTTATTTAACTAGTAAAAATAGAAAGTCTAGATCAGCTGTTTGGTGAATGTCATTATGTAACAGGCAATGCAAAAATGAATTAATTGAGTTCATCTCGGACATTATTGTTTTCTGTGCATTTTTTTAACTGATTATTTTCTGTAAATCCAGGAGCGCAGCAGTGGTGCTGCTCTTAGTAACTATGAAGCCTACAAACCCTCCACTGGGGCTATGGGAGACCGCATGTCTGCCATGAAACAAGCTTTTCAGGTAAAACGATATCTTCAGCTACACATTGTGGTTAATTTATTTGACCGTTCACACAGCCATTTCAGAATATTATGACTTCCTCATTGTACTGCACTTACTCATTTTATCAGCTCCACTGACCATATACAGTGAGGAAAATAAGTATTTGAACACCCTGCGAATGTGCAAGTTCTCCCACTTAGAAATCATGGAGGGGTCTGAAATTTTCATCTTAGGTG
>BRDA01001368.1:37440-47714 GCA_036984385.1 Crenuchus spilurus | reverse complement strand
TAGTATTATTTTTTTGCATCTGTACTTTCCCACCATTGTAAGTCGCTTTGGATAAAAGCGTCCGCTAAATGCAATGTAATGTAATGTAATGTAATTTTATTAATCATTTATTTATATTCAATTCCCCCCACCCCCGGACCCAAACCAGTTGTGTGTCCCCATCCCCACCTCTGAAATCCAAATTTCATCACTGACTGACACATTCCTAATATTGGAACCAGAGACAACATCAGAAGTGTCTTACCTGGACAAAAGAGAACGAGAACTGTTGTCCAAACTCCTCTTTTCAGATGAAAGTCAATTTTACATTTAATTTGTAAATCAGCTCCTAGAGTCTGAAAGACACAGAATCCAAGGAGGCTGAAGTCCAGTATGCAGTTTCTATAGTCTTTGATGGTTTGAGGTGCTGGTGTTGGTTCACCATCAACACAGGGAACACAGTCAACACAGTTGAGATTTTAGAGCAACTTCATGCTTCTATCTGCTGACAAGCTTTATGGAGATGCTGATTTCCTTTTCTAGCAGCTGCCCACAGTGCCAAAAGTACTTCTGACCATTACATTGATGTGCTTGATTGGCCAGCTATAAGTCATACTGATCAACATTAAAACAAAACAGTCTTGAAATTGGTACTTTATGTGTAGTACATATGAAATATATGACAGTTTACCTTTCCTGCAGTATCAGCCTCTACTTGTCTGAGATGGCTTTACACTGGCTGTTGGAGTATTAGTGAGGACAGGTGTCGATGTTGGATGATTAGTTCTGGATCACAAACTCCACTCCAGCTCACCCCCAGGGTATCTGATGAAGGATCACCACTCCAGAGAATGCAGTTCAACTGTTCTTCAGCTCAGTGCTGGGCAGCATTATTCCTTATCTAGTTAATGCTCGGCAACAATGAGTGCACCATAAAGTAGCTTAATTAATTCAAAATGTAATGTATGATAATGTAGTTACTAGGTTTATTCCAAGTAATTTTGGATCATTTTTTATCAAATTCTCCTGAAATTTAGCTCCACTGACGATATAGGTGTACTTTGTACAGACTGTAGTCCATCTGTTTCTCTACGTTGTTCACCCTGTTCTTCAATGCTCAGGACCACCACAGAGCAGGAATTATTTGGGTGATGAATCATTCTCAGTGACACTGATATGGTGGTGGTATGTTAGAGCTGCTGATGTTTTTAAACACCTCAGTGTCACTGCTGGAATGAAACCAACACGTGCACCAACCAGCCAACAGTGTCAGGATTAGAGGACCAACACAAACTGTGCTGAGCTACTGTCTCTGACTTTACATCTACAAGGTGGACCAACAAGGTAGGTGTGTCTGATAGAGTAGACACAGCATTTAAAATCTCCATTAGTTCTGGTGTGTCTGATCCACTTATACCAGCAAAACACACACTATGGGTGCTTTCACACCTGAAAGTCCGGACCATGGCCTGAACCAAGGTTCGTGTGTTTGTTAATTTGTATATATTTGGTCCAGTTAGGTTTGTTTTCACACTGTATTTTTACAAGTGCACCACAGACTTTTATTATGACACGCCCACGTGCTGTCGTCATCACTTACGTGCCGTGCGTCTTTCTACACTCAACACTGATTGGTTTGTAGAAGTCTGACGCATTTAAATACGTTTACATATCACTGCCAGTTTCTTTAGTTTAGTTTAGGTTGCTCTGTCATCTCCTTTCTCTCTTATCCTCTCAGAAAATATGCTGCATGTTTCAACATTTTTGTGAGTTTCCAGACTTTTCACATGTTCATCAGACCAAAATTGTATTAAGCATTTGTCTCCTCCTTGCTCCATGTGCTACCATGGCTCATTTTTGCTGCTGTTCCGGTTATTTTTCTTATTCTGTTGTTGTTGAATGTTGTTAATGCTTTTGTCAACTTCCTGTATTTGGTCCAAAAGTCTGAACCTTCTAGAAAAGTGTTTTCACACTGCACATGAACTGGACCATGGACAGAGACCACCTCTTTTCGTCGGACCAAAGATTTTGCTCCTTTGGTCTGGACTGTGGTTTGTGGCCCCTTTCACACCTGTTATTTTGGTTCAGACCAAACTGAAAAGTCAGAAAGTCCGGGCCAAACAATGTATGTGTGAAAGCACCCTAACACACCATCATCATCTCAGTGTCACTGCTGTGCTTAAAATGAACCACCCAAATAACACCTGCTCTGTGGTGGTCCTGATCATTGAAGAACATGGAAACAATATAGAGCGAAACAGATGGACTACAGTAGGTAACTGTAGAAATACAAAGTGCACCTATATGTTCAGTGAAGCTCAATTTGACAATAAGTGGAGATGCAGTGAGTGTACAAGTCACAAGCATTTACAATGTGCCATAATTTGTAGTTATGCGGACTACCTGGACTTTGTTGGTTATATAAGTATTTTCCCAATTTTGAAACCCATTTCTAAACACAAAAGCAGAAGAGCATAAAGTCTTATCAGCTACTAATCTTGTCTTCCCTGATGGATAGCATCTCAGTTATTTTGAAAGTGTATTTGTATCACCTCGAGCCAAAGCATCAAAGTCCACTGAATCAGGCAACATTGTCCAAATCAAGCCCTCTAGATTCCCAATCCTTTCATTATCCGTGCTGCCACATGGCTCGTCTGGCTTAGCTGGGGTGATTTTAATTAAGCCGTAAAAGCTATTTGTTCAGACGACACATTCTGAAAGTTTTTTCAGCTTGTTTCAATGCTTGATGCCTACATCAGTGAGGATATTCTGTTTGCTCTGGTTTTATCTGTAGAGACATCACCAGCTATTGCATATTCTTCATCCCTGAGATTAGTGCATTTGTCCTTGAAATAAGGGTTAGTGACTTTCATTTAAAGTAGTTTTTCAACAGTTTCATTCAGCGAGAAGGAGAAACATCAATTATTATCCTTTCACTCATCTATCTTAATTTACTCCACTGACAAATGATATGTAAATCATATTACCACAGACTATGTACTTTTCAAATGACTCAGAGCAAAAGTTTTCTTTTTGAAAATTGATAATATATTGTGTCAGTAAAAAATCCTTCTAATTTTAAAGAGGACTATGTAGTTGGCTATTTTCCCCCAACCTGTATTCAGACTAGCTTCACACTGATTGGCTAGGATTGGCGGACTGCGCTTGAATATGAACGACTAGTTAATCCGCGTGTAGGTAAGGAGCCGTCACTAGCCAATCCCACCGGAGGCAGGCCTTGTCCGAATATGGGTGGAATGAAAATACCACACCGTTGCTGTCAGAACTCAAACTTTAATTTAGAGCCGATTTTAAAGCTTATATTAGCAAATAAATCTAACTTACGCTTTAATACGCAACTTTAAAAACTGAAAAGATATTTTTCAAATGACGCAATTAAGCAAAAACGTTTTATTTTCAGTCAAGAAGACTCAGTGTACTTGTTTTCAAACCCGTATTCAGGCTCGCTTGGCCTTGATTGGTGGACTACTTGGGAATACGAACGGCTAACCAATCCGCGCGTAAGTAAGGATTCGATCCTAACCAATGCCGTCGCAGGATAGGCGTGCCTTGTCTGAATGCGGGTGGGAAAAAAACATACACTGGATAAATGCCCAATAGCATGTGTCAGGACTTTGACAGCCTTCTTTGCCCTCTTGAGAGGTGCAATAACAACACCGGGCGACGTGACATTGATCCAGGCAGCTATTTGGATGCTTGGGCTGCTTTGATTTGGCGCTCTCCATAAGTGAGAGTCTTGGTACAGTACAGTGTCAGTCCTGTAGAGAGCAGTAGACGGTTTTATAGCATTGTTTTTATACGTTACTGTACATGAGGCGAAGGGAGGAGCAATAGTGTGTTTCTCTGGCTTTTTAGGTCCCCGTCGTGGCAACCCGAGCACTTTTTTGCACCGAAAACGAGGTGAATTCAGGTAGGAGCTCCGCGAGAAAAAAACCGTTAAATCCTGAGGCGGTAATGCTGAAGCGTTAGCCTGGTTAGCTCTGTCTTACTCTCTCTGCTCACTCGCACTGGATACCGCTCTTTCCACCGACCTCAGCAGCAATAAAACCATCTTTTATTGCCAGAAAACAAGCCGCTCATCTGGTAAGTCGACTCCGAGTCTCTTTGTCCTCCCCACACTGCTTTAAAACCGTCTTTTGTTGGAGATATGGTTTAGCTTTGACAGTTACTTAGCCGCCGAGTGCCCGCGCGCCGTGACAGTTCAGCAGCCGCGCTTTAGCCCAGCCTGCTAACCACGCAGCTAACTCGGATCATATGCACACCTTTCAGCTCTTCACCAGCTCAGTATCCACCCCTGAGCTCTATGACACTGCTGTGGACTCCAGACCTGCTATATCTGCACTATGTCTTATGTAAAAAGACCCAGCTTTAAAACTCAACTGTACCAGCAAGGATTTTAGCCTTGTAATCATTCACACTGCAACACATTACTCATCTAAACCTTGTGTTCACATTGTGACAACTCTCATTGAAGCTTGTGTTCACATTGTGACAACCCTAATTTAAGCTTGTATCTACATTGTGAGAACTCTCATTTCAGGTTGTATTCACATTGTGACAACTGTCATGTAAGCTTGTGTTCACATTAACACAACTGTCATGTAAGCTTGTGTTCACATTAACACAACTGTCATTTAAGCTTGTGTTCACATTAAAACAACTGTCATTTAAGCTTGTGTTCACATTGACACAACTCTCATTTCAAGTTGTATTCACATTGTGACAACTCTCATTTAAGCTTGTGTTCCCATTAACACAACTCTCATTTAAGCTTGTGTTCACATTAACACAACTGTCATGTAAGCTTGTGTTCACATTAACACAACTCTCATTTAAGCTTGTGTTCACATTAACACAACTGTCATGTAAGCTTGTGTTCACATTAACACAACTGTCATGTAAGCTTGTGTTCACATTAAAACAACTGTCATGTAAGCTTGTGTTCACATTAAAACAACTGTCATGTAAGCTTGTGTTCACATTGACACAACTCTCATTTCAGGTTGTATTCACATTGTGACAACTCATTTAAGCTTGTGTTCCCATTAACACAACTCTCATTTAAGCTTGTGTTCATATTAACACAACTGTCATGTAAACTTGTGTTCACATTAACACAACTGTCATTTAAACTTGTGTTCACATTAACACAACTCTCATTTAAACTTGTGTTCACATTAACACAACTGTCATGTAAGCTTGTGTTCACATTAACACAACTGTCATGTAAGCTTGTGTTCACATTAACACAACTGTCATGTAAGCTTGTGTTCATATTAACACAACTTTCATTTAAACTTGTGTTCACATTAACACAACTCTCATTTAAACTTGTGTTCATTATGACACAACTCTTATTTAGAGTTATTTTAGCTTGAATTTTTGGAAGCACATTCCAGCCACCTAAAATGTGTATTTTTTGCATTATTAAATTAACTACTAAGACATGCTACGTGATTTGAGATGACGGAAAATAATGACTCAGCAAATCACTTAATAATGAAAAACAATGCTAAGTGGAAATGGGCTTCCATTGTATTCACATTGCCTCGCAACTCATTTAGAGGGTTTATTTTCACATTATCACACAACACAGATTGTTTGGAGATATTCTAATCTGTTTATCTTGCCATATACACAGACAGAAACACATTTTAATTAGTGTTCATACTAGCACTCATTAATAGTCATATAAGGGAGTGTTCATGTCACTATATGCACCCTGACACTGATTTAAGGGCACACAGAAGTGGCAGGCAATCTGTTCACCATGATAGCTTGTTTGAAAATACTTTAATGAACTTGGAACATGAACAGGTAAGTGTAGACACACTGTGAATATAATGAAAAGCATTCATGCCTCATGCACTAGGGCACTTAAGCAGGTTTGCCTACAGTATGTGATAAGCTTAGTTAACAATACAAGTGATTTACCAATACACACAAGCAAACAACAGTCTTACATAAACATATTCTTTCCTTAAATGTATATAATATGGTATGTGTTGCATTGTGAAGTTTTCAATTGAGCATTTTTTGACAGGTGTAATTGACAGACCTGTTGTGTTTGGGGTGTTTTAATAATGTGAAAGTTAAAACTCTTTATTGTATAAAAATAGCATGTTTTCCACAGAAGTGCTTTTGAGTGTTACTATAGTTCAATACTGTGTTCGCTATAGTGCAGGCTTTAATGTCTTCAATTCAGTGTATTTGTAAGACACAGGAGAGGCACTGTAATATCTTTATTTATGAAACCACAATCAGTGGTAGCACTGTTATATAAGACAGCAGTATACAGCAGAATCAAAGCATACTTGATCCCAGATGTATCTACATTCACAGCTTGCTCTCAGATATGTCTGTTCTAGTCCTGGTTCAGAATTGTACGTAGTGAGCACTAGAGTTCACCAACGTTGGGCATTAGAGACAAGGAGATGGGTTGCAGGCTTGTTCCAACAGTAGCCTGGCTTGACCTGTAATTGGGGGGAAGTGGGGCTTTAATAGGGGGAAGTGACCTCCCCTGGCCTCTCTCCCAGCAGCCTGCCTTAACACGGCTTGTGCTATATGGGGCAGCGGCTGTGGATATGAGAAAAAGAGTTCAGTTATATAAGCAGAATGCCGCGGATGTCCTGAGCCCCGTCCTCACAGCTGTGATGTCAGAACCCTCTGAAGAGCATGATGGGTAACCTAAGTTGCCTCGCTGTTCATCCGACTGACGTGGATAGGCTTCTACTGCAATGTAAACATGCTTAATTTGTGGCTTGCCTTTTGCATAATGCATGGATTGCCAGCTAAATGTCAGTATATATTTAAATACTGTGTATTTGATGTATAGCGCGCAAGCTTCAATTCCCTTTGCATTCAGAGGCTTTTAGTTGTCTCTCATATTCAAATAATTTAATGTTCCTGGCATGAATTTTTCCCAACTGCTGTGCTCATGTATGTGTTCATTTCATGTATTATTTAATATGGCGATTAGCATTACATTAAAAGAGAAACTTTTAGATTAACTACCATTTTATGCCTGAGCTTTACATCAAGCCTTTTCCATACATTCAAGTTCTTTACTTTGTCAAGTAAGTTTTATATATAATGAATATGTTCAGTATTAACCAAAAGTTTGGACACAGTGTACAAAGGTGTCAGCATTTTCATTTTGTTTGCTTATCAATACAGACAGTTCAGAATTTTTTGGAAACTGAATACAAATGAGAAAGTTTACGATGAACAGAGCTACAGATGCTTCTAGAATAACTATACAATGCTGGAGAATAGGTCTACAAAGAAGTTAAAATTATGATCCAGAATTAATTATATTCCAAAGGCCAATATAAAATCTTAAAACAGAAAAATGAGAGCATATATAGCAGTATATTGTTTATCATTTATGTTAACTACATTAATAAAAATGACCTTTATAAGAATGGTTTATAACAGAGATCTGCACTGTGCTCTTAACAAGTTATTATCTTATAAATAATACTGATATGTATTAATGATGGTAATATAATTTTCCCACTTGATGTTGATTATATATCTATACATTTACATTATGTTTAACTTAATTTTCACAATCAATGTACATTGATCATCATAGAATCATGATATGTTGCAGCAGTTAAAATGCATCAGTACAGTATGTATAGTTTCTTGCATAACAAATCTCATATTTAGGTTTTTAATTAATCTTTAATACATTTACATTCCTTCCTAGCTAATTTGCAGCTTCACCAATTAGGTTCAATGGGATGTTTTCATGGCTGCTTGTAGAGCCTGTAGAAAACATCAGCAGTTGGGTCAGAGGTTAAACTATCTCATGTTGTTGTTCCTCCCTGTATAAACAGGGCTTTTATTCAGCACCGGCTCTCATAATCAGGGGTGGACCCCAGAGACAGCAGGTCAGATGAACTGACTTAAGTTTACATGCAGCATCCAGCTCTATGTTCTAGCCTAGACAATCACTGTAGTTGTCGGTTTGAACAGAATTGCTGTGTTTAGTACTAGAGCCCTGCTACATCTCTTTTAATATGGGACCTGTTGCATAATTCATAGCTGACCGGCCAAAACGGCTTGCTAACCTCGAATCTGGGCTGCGTTAGCGGCAGAATGGGACTGCATAATGGCGGGTGTTGTGGCTGAACTTTGAAATAGTTTGAAACGTTTGCAGAGGGCAGTGATAAGCTCAGCCTATGTCCTATGGAATTTATCAGCGTGCAGTTTGAACGTCAGCCGCCGTCGCCCTAGGCCTGCTGAGATAAAGCCGCCGTGTGTACGCATGTGCACAAATGTATGCTTGTCTAGTGACTTGCTTTTCACAGTTTTTAAGGAAGATCTTCACAGGGAAGAATGATTTGATTTTCTTCTCTTCATCCCTCCACGCTGAAATGCCAAAATTCTAAAATTGCTTTTTTCATTTGTATTGAGCCTATAAAACCTTCTCTTCTCTGGCATTGTTTTGGGCAGTTGTTGTTGCATGATTGTGGTTTCCATGTTGATTAGAACCAGTGGACGCCTTGAGCTGTGATCTGGCCTGTTGAGATATCCCCCTCCACCCTCCTTGTGGAACCTCAAACACACACACACAAACACTTACATACTGTACATGCATACATATAACCCAGATAGTACTAGGCATGCTCAGGAATATAAGAACATATAAACTAGTCTTTGTTGGAATGGAGAACTGAGAGTTTTATGTAGCCACACTTCACACTTATTAAGAGCTCTAAAATGTTGGGCTTCTTTGTGGCCAGGCTCAATGGTTTCCTCCCTGTTGCTTTTCTGGGTTCCAGTTTTCCACCATTGTGAGACCTAATGTTTATAAGGTAGGAATAGAACCGAGATTTACTGGTGCTGATCTGCCTCTGTAGTCACAGGAGTGCACCCAATTGTTTACAGAAATGAAAATAAAAGTTGAGACTGTTTAGTCAGGTTTGGTGTTTTTGTCAGAGCTGTGCACATGAAGAGAGGACGTGCTGTAAATTAAGCATGGAAGAACTGCTGTTGTCTCCTGCATAATTTACGCATTTGAGTGAACTATGAATGTTATGTTTGACTGTGTCACCAGATGGGGATAATCTTTTTTTGCAGTAACATGTAGCATGTGATGGACTGTTTTCAGCAGTAAAGCTCCACACTATAAAGACCCATAAGCATTAAGTCTTCCATTAGTGTATGGAAAGCCAGGAGTGCTCCAGATTACTCTGAATTTTAGCTTTTTTGTTTTTTATTTAAAGCTTTTGTGTTACGGAAAAAGCAGTTTTTGAGTTTTGTTTAAACAAGAATGAACTAGTTCAAGTCACTTTAATATAAAAGCACAAACTAATAGAATTGGATCGTTACACAGACAATGGTTGATTTATAAAATAGAAGCAAAGGTAATTGATTTGTGGCTCTCTCACACTAATAGTTTTTCAGACAGCCTAATACATTTCAATCATGTGCAATATTATCTTTAGTAATGACTTTTGTAGATAATATGCACTGAAATGGATGATGAGAGAATTGGCAGAAAATCAAAAGCCTTTGCCGTAATGGAAACATCACTTTTCCCGGTGTAGAGAAAAAAATAATGAGCTCTGAAAGGAAAGGGCTGAGGATAGGCTAGTGTTTGATTTGTGGTGAAGGAGGCCAGTCAGGGGTTAACTCTCTATCTCTCTCGCACTCTCTCACTTTCACTCACAGCATATCAATCTCCTATGTATTTAGCTTCCTATCAACAAACCTTTATGTCCACTCATCTCTCAGCTAAAGCTATATTTAGGGAAATGTTTTCAAAAAATGTTTATTTGAGCAGATGGTCTTGGCATGACCCGGTTGGAAAGCTTTGGGTCATTGAAGATACTCACAATAAGCTTTCAGTATGAAATGGGTCACTTAGGTGAAGCAACAGTCATTTTTACAAGCCTGTTTTGCGTGAACATTCATGCTTGAAGAATTCAAATGGACTTATCCCAGGACCCCAGAGTTTGGCAGACCTGTAATGTTGATCGTTTTCTTTCATTTACACTTTTGATATTTAGCTGCCAATCATGCCAAAGACCTATTTTTGAGCTCCTGTACATACAAGCACTGTTGTTGCTCCACCAGTAGCACTCTGGTATTTCATTAGTGGCATTTTTTCTCATCCAAGTTGGACATGGTAAGTGTGTGTGTCAGCTTGTTGAGTGGGTGGTCGTGTGTGTGTGTGTGTGTGTGTGTGTGTGTGTGTGTGTGTGTGTGATCAGAAGGCACAATGAGCGGATTAAGAACTCCAGCAGTGTAGTTTTTAATAC